>JAODAL010049283.1:0-28302 GCA_025379985.1 Phyllomedusa bahiana
GGGAAAAGGGGGTGGATTTGAAAATCTGTGGTGCTGAAGAAACTGAGAAGCGCTTGATGTGATGACACAGCTTTGAGCAGGGAAATTGTCTCCAATCTGATTTATGCTAGAATCACAACAATTCTAGTGACATATACTGTAGTGAGTACAACTTAAAAGTAAGGAAAGTCATTCAGAATGGTGGAAATATTTGTTATACTATCTCCACTTGAGAACTTCTCTGTGAATTGGAGAACATACATTAGACAGTGGCGGACCAGACCTTTGTACATGATGAACTATCTGATACCAAACTCCCCTTCAACAGCAATTGAATACATGAGGCTGAACCAGTCCTCAAGACACCTGGTTTGTTGTCTGAGCCTTATAGGCTGAAGGAACATCTGAGGCATGTTCTAGAAAAAACAAGTATAAGAATTGGTTACTTCTCAATTGATACAGTTTAGAATCCATATATTGGGAGATTTCTTCTGGACTAGAGTGACCTTCCCTTTTGGCATTAAAGACTTTTTATTTTTATTTATTTATTTTATGCTTTTCTCTCTTATTTATTTCTCTTCCACTTCAGTCATGGAACTATTATAGAAGGGGTTTTAAGAAGCTTTAGCATGACCATCCTTTGCCCATAAAATCTTCTGGATGAAGCAGACAGTGCAATAGCCCTCATATGGCTTTATGATTTCTACAGGAAATACACCTCGATAACTGAGGCAGGCTCCAGGTTAGTGATATTCCACTATTATGCCACACTGGAAAATCAGGTTACTCAGATTCAGAGCTCTGGCAATGAGGAAAAAATGGCAATGAAGCCCGACAGGCTACTGCAGAAGGAAAATAACTGACTCATGCAATACCCAGCATTCTCATTCATTTGGACCTTTAGTAACGAGTCTGCATCTGAAGTAAAGGTCTTTTGCTAGTATACTTTTTTTTTTTTTAATACTTATTATTTTAAGCCATATGATATATTGCCAGATATTGCTTCCAGAGAACCAGAGCTCACTTTGTGTGGAGTTTTGAGAAAAAATAAACTGATTTTTCCTCTGGATTTCCTCAGACCAGATAAACACTCATTTAATGATGGAAGCTGTGGCTGTATTCTCAGAAGTAAAACTGAGCCTAAGAGGGTTTTTTTTTTTTTTTTTTGCCACCTGTTTTCACTGACATGAGCCCCCCGTTACACTGTCAATATTAGGGAACTACACGATAAAGGTAGATAGCGGAAAACATCATTTCCTACAAAAGACAAGAGTACTTGGGCCTGAACGGGTCGATAAACCTATGGGCCCCTTAGAGGCAATAGATATAGTTAAGCCACGATCCCTTAACAAATTTAAAAGGGTTCTGCATTGCTAGGAGCTCTGGTATTAGGTTATGGGAAAGTGATAGTAAGATTAAAGCGTTCCTGCCCCTTAGGCATTTACACTTTATTAATCATTAAACGGATGTCAGTATAATGCAGCCAGAATAGGTCCCTAGAAGAAGGCCCTCTATGAACCTGCTCTTCTCTTAGCTAAAAGCTGAGATATCAGAGCAGAGCACTGATTGCAACAGATTTGGGACTTTATAAAACGTATACAACAAGAGGATTTCTAAAAGGAAACCCCTCCAATAAGAGCACCTGTGCGGTTTAAACAGAGCAGGTAACACAATTCTGTAATCTTTTTAACGGCTTGAGACGGAGTAATCTCCCATGATTGCATTCTGAAACCTCTGATAGATTTTTGCAGTTGTAATACAACCAAATAATAATTGATTAGTTTCTGCTTAAGATACACTCACCACGAGGCAGATTTGAAAAAACTCAGTTACCAGACAGGAGCCGGGAATTTAGCACAGAACCTGCGCCCTAACTTCCAGCTTCTAGTCATGTTTTGCTGCTGCTTATCAGCTATAAGACTTCAGAAAATAAAATAAGTCTGTAGAAACCAATCTTCTGAACCAGAAGAGCAAAATCAGCATAAACCAAAATTACCAGAAGCATCTGATGGCATGAAAATTCATTTCCTGACTTTATACCATGGAGAGTGTGCAGCTTGGCAGTGCACAGAAAACAGAATACAAACAGGTGCCAGATCCCTGAACCAGGAGTACATTAACAACACAAATCAACACATGCTATCAGCGGCAGCTGAAAGTGTGAGAGAACTCATCTCCTACCTTTGCACCATGGAGAGTACGCAGCCTGGCAGTGCACATAGAAACGCCATTATATGCCATCAGAGGCAGACACCCTCTGATACTGTGCCTCTCTCCTGGTGTAGAGCATAAATTGTCCGGCTATCAGCGTGGGAGGAAGCTCTGCTGAGTTTGAACTGGAACGCAGGCTGAGACATCCCCAGGCCATGGCTGCCCCAGAAACTCTGGGATCCCAGGCAATCAGTAGTGGGGGAATGAGGAGATGCACCAAGAAACTCTTGGGTCTCCTCCACAGGAGCCACTGTAGTAAAATGATAAAACCTGGAAATAGTGAATAGTAAAATAATTATAAAAATAATAAGTCTGACTGGGACAGAAGAAAAAGCAGGTCTGTTCAGTGTCTAAGGAGAGCTTATATGGGTGAGGTGGAACCAATTAGTGCTTGAATCATTGAACCTGATACTCGTTTCTTTTTCTTCTGTCATAAGCTGGGCTCAGGAGGATATTAACCCATTGTGTGCTGCCTGAGGATGAAGGGGAATGTGGTAGTTTCTAAATGACTCTTGTTGCCCCTTAATTAGATCTCCTGCCTCCCCCTCCTT
This sequence comes from Phyllomedusa bahiana, assembly GCA_025379985.1. NCBI lineage: Eukaryota > Metazoa > Chordata > Amphibia > Anura > Hylidae > Phyllomedusa > Phyllomedusa bahiana. Next base: position 2,742 of record JAODAL010049283.1, read on the forward strand.
CCCCTTTCAACCAGGCCATAATTTCGTTATAGTATTTTGGTATTTTTCCCGTTGTATTATTTCTGTTCCCACTTCCTGCCCCTTAGTGGTTGTCCTTTCCTATTTTGCATGCCTATGATGGCATGCCCGTATATCCTAGCAGGGCTAACACCTGCTCATGAATAAGCTGGAGTTTTTTCTGGCTGAACACTGCCAGATTTGAGTAATAAATGCTCTGAAACTGCTGCATCTTATAGAATAAGGGAAACAGTACTGGAAACAGCACATCTGTCATCAGCAAGGGTGGCATAAACTATGTGACAGGTTCCCTTTAATGAGACAATTTCGTTAAAGGTGTTTTACCATGAGGTAAAATCCCCTGCACACATTGCTCGCAGCTATTTGTGAGCCGATCGTACATGCAAATGAGGAGGGCGGTCGTCCTCTCCATTGTCCTCTATGGGAGCAACCAAATATAGCAGAGTTAGCATGCAGGGGATTTTATCTCATGGTAAAACCCCTTTAATAAACAGTATGGTTAATTAAAATGATATATTGCCAGTTACAAATTAGATAAAAAATAGAAAATAAATTTAAAACAAATTACGATCTAAAAGACAGTTTCTTTAACATACGTCCCAAAACTTTGGCCTCAAGTGCATGCAACCCTTAGGGCCACATGTATGAAAACTTTCTAGGTCTAAAATTCACTTTGTTGCCCATAGGGACCAGTCAGAGCGCCCTTTTCATTTTTCCAGAGAGCTATATAAAATGAAACCTAGAAAGTTTTCATACATGTGGCCCTTAATTTTTATTCTTATTTCTGCTATTCCAGAAAGTCTCCAATTATGTTTTTATGCTTATGTATCTATGTTTAATGCATATTTCTGCATTAAAAGGCTGATAATTGAAACTGAAAGTCCCTCATACAATGAGAGGTTAGAAGTAATAAACTTATTAACCCCTTAAGGAACGGGCGTTTTTTTTTTTGTTGTTGACACAGTCGTTTTTCCCTCCTTGCCTCCCCAGAGCCATAACTTTTTTAATTTTCCACCTACATAGACATATGAGGGCTTTTATTTTGCAGGACAAGATGTAATTTCAATTGGTTTTATTCACTGTACTATACTGGGAAACCACAAAAAAAATTCCAAGTGGCAGCTAATGTAATGGCAGCTAATGTAATGAGTCTCTGTCGGCAATATACTCATTGTCCGTGAAAGGCTCTGTGTAGGCACTTTAATGTCAGCAAACAGTCCATAACTCCATAGGCTGTATATAAACATAGTCCAAACAATAAACAAGGTGCATGGTATAAGACCAGGTGCTGAGGATTAAACGTTACTGAACTTACGAACTATCTGATTTAACCATATATGTAAGGCAAAGTATATATACAAGAAATGACATACAGTCTTTATTCTTGGTATCGGGCAGGTAGAGTTCCTTTTGTAGAGCGCGCTGACCATCTCAGCAATGGGATCTCCTCTTCAGATGTTGGAGCAGGAGCATAAGGTTGAGCCTCGATTGGTGCTGGAACATAGACAGAAGCAGCAGGTGAAACAGGAACAGGGACTGTTATTGGAGCAAAATATATAGAAAAAAAGGTAAACGCTCACCAATAAACGTGAAGAGTCCCAAATCCGCAAGAATCCTATCTTCACACGGTGCAAAACGGAGCTGGTATCCGGCTGGAGGATCCAATTAGCAACATAGAAGAAAGAGCAAAGACTCCTGCACTCGTGCTAAGGATTGAAAGAATTGTCTCGAAGACACACTTTATTGAAAAAAAAGTTAAAAACTAAAAAGTAAAATCACATAGTGAGAGCGTTTCAAGCCTGACAAGCATCTCTTAATCGTAACTCACATAGAATAACACAAGCTCACAATAAATATACTTCCTGAAAGTAATCAGAACACACCTTAAAATTAACCCATGAACATACTCCCAGTAACCATAAACGTAAAGACATGGTGATAAACATGTGTCAAGCAGAGAAAACCAATGCATATTAAACACACATGAATACAAATATCAGATTTAAAGTAACATTATGTTATATAACCACATAGAGAGAAAATCACCTTAGTAAGTGTGCATGAGATCTATCTCATAATGATTACCCAGTAGATAGCATATGTTGAAAATATGTAGTCAAAAATCTTATCCATATATTAGAAATGTCCTACTATCCCCTCCTCGAGATAATCTCAAGACTGCTCCAATATTTTAACTAAGGAATAGTTCGGGGTGCCACCAAGTACATCTCTAGAAAACCACAGGACACCAGATGTACTCCTAAGACCCAAATGAAAAATGTCATAAACGGGTTCACTAATTCTGATAAGTAGACCCCTGATGGTGCCAACTATATATTGTTGTAGGAGTAATCATTACAAACTAACCAAATTCACAAACTCCCACTAACCATAGGCATGTAAATTTGGTAGTAAATATGTATCAAACAGAAAAAAACAACGTATATAAAAAAAAAACGTATACAAGAAAAAAAGTATATATAAAAAATATATTGTTTTTGGAGCAGACAGTTGGGTTGAAACTGATACAGGCATGGGCACCCACTCGCAGAGTGTCTTCCAAATAAGTCTCTTTAGGTGGAACTTGGACCACTGGAGAGGGCGTACAAACTCTGACAGGTGGCTGTGAGGAAGAGGACATGACGAGAAGGTCTTCTTTGGTACACAACTTCATCCTATTTCGATGCACTATCTGAGGAACCATTCCAGGTTTTTTGACTTCATAGACATCTGATTCAGGAAATGGTATAGCCGTGATAGTGTATGGCTTAGGTTCCCACAAAGTATCCAGTTTATCTGAGTGATTGTACTTTTTAAGCCATATTCTATCGCCCACCTCTAGTGGTGTGGCAGTAGCTCGCTGATTGTAGGAATCCTCGTCTCCTATGTGCTTCTTCCATCCGTCTATCAACAATCTCTTTCGCTTTTTGGATTCGCCTTTGGTGCTCAGAGATCCAATCAGCGTTAGGCAAGGGATTAATGGAGCCAGGAATTTGGATTCCAAGAGCTCTGTCTTGAGGGAGTTGTCCTTGACGACCAAACATCAAGTAATAAGGTGAGTAGCCGGTGGAGCAATAAGTCGTGTTATTTTAGATCTCGAATAACTCATCCAGTAACTGTGGCCATTCTTCCTTTTTAGACACTGAAGCTGTTCGCAGTATGTTGATGAACACCTGATTTATCTTCTCACAGAGACCATTCCCTTGTGGATGATAGGCTGTTGTGCGGAGCTTCTTACACTCGTGGAAATTACAAAGTTCCTGGAAGAGTTGGGACTCAAAAGCAGGTCCACGATCAGTCAGTACTGCTTCTGGGCATCCATAATTCTTGACATACTCTCTGTAGAAGGTGATGGCTGTTGTTTGAGCTGTTAAGTCCTTTACTAGAACCACGACAACCCACTTTGAGTAGTGGTCTACCATCGTTAGATAATTAGTGTATCCGGATCGGGTTGGAGCCAATTTCACATGGTCTAAGGCGACTAACTGATTCGGTCTGTTAGAGGTGATGGGATGTAAGGGTGCTCTGGCGTCTTTTCTTTCAGCTTTAGACAGATTACAAGCTGGACACTCGCTGCACCAATTCTCGATGTACATAGTAGACTCGGTCTTGTGGACACCGAAATGGCCAGACTGGTCGTGATAGGAATCGCGCACGATTTTAGCATCACGCCTGGGGATGAGAATTTGATGGAGTCTTTCTCCTGAGACAGGATGTAGAGAGCTTTGAAGGTTCAGGCCTTTGTTGATGAAAAGCCTTTTTCTTTGCCTCCATAGGCATCTAAGTTCAATGTCAGGGTATGGTCTTCTGAGTCTCATAGGGATCCTACTGGTAGAGAGGTAGTCAAAGATTTCTCCAAGGACTCGCAATTTCATCTTGGATAGTCTGCCATCTATATGGTTCATGGAAGGGATCAGACTTTTGTTGAGGAACTCCGTAAGCTTGAGTCGCAGCAATAGTGTTCTGCGTAGCAAACCTCTGATAGAAGGGAGGCATTTCAACATCTTCCCAATCGTCTTCTTAAGGTGGTTATTCACCTTTGGGCAGATGAGACAGTAGATCAGCATTCACATTGGTTTTACCACTGCGATACTTTATCTCAAAATTGAAGTTCGGCAATCTTGACGCCCAACGTTGTTCGAGGGCACCAAGCAGTGTGGTGAGGTGAGCAAGAGGGTTGTTATCCGTGAGTGAGTTTAAGGTGAGTCCTTAAACCTCTCAGTGACGGACCACACTAGAGCTAGTAGTTCTAGTTTGAACGAGCTATAGTTGTTGTCGTTCTTCTCTGCTCCTCTTAAGCTTTAAGCTGGCGTCTGTGTAGAGACGGAATAGATGATCATAGTTAGGATAGGCCAGAATCGGAGGTGATGTCAACAAGGCTTTCAAAGTTTGGAACGCTGTTTCTTGATGTTTAGACCAGTTGACAGGAAATCTTCGGTTGTAACTCTCTTGGGGGCAACCACGTAGTAGCTCATGGAGTGGTTCAGATACTTGCGCAAAGTGCGGCATGAAGCGGCGGTAACAGCCGGCAAAACCAAGAAAACTTCTGACTTGATTAAACGTTCTTTGAGTGTCACAATCTTTTACTGTTGCAAAAACACAGTGGTGCCGTTAGTTATATAGTACTGGCTCAGTCTAAGCCTTCCAGGTGGAGCTTCCTCAATCTCCCCTATTAGCGTACATCAATTATAACAAAAAGGCTTGGCATAAAACGAACTCATGTTATGTTTCATTTGCTTACTTTAATCCTTTTGCGTTTATAGCATGCATATTCAAACATTTTGTAAACATGCAAAAATTCATCACATTATATGCACTTAAATTATGACCCCAGTACTTAGGTTGTGTTGCAGTCTCAAATCCTTATAGCAGTTCCATGGTGGAGATATTAATAGAGCTGGATGTTGACGAGCGCCACAGCTTTAGTTTGCGACTTTGGGAAAAAGGGACATTTTCCTTTCTCAGGCATGCGCACTCAATGTTCCATGCACCTTTTTAACTGCACTCACAATCCAGGTGAACATTAAACCCTTGGGGGCTCCTATCTAAAACATACCGCATATCATAAACCTATACTATAAAACAAGCACATATATTTTTTACAAAAGCAACGTAAGATTAAAAGTCTCATTAAAAACCCTTGGGGGTTCAACGTTTTCTAACCTAAAATATCCAAAACGCCTCGCGTTGTAATAATTTAGTTTTTATGCGACTAGCATCTTGTGTAAAGACCTCCTCAATTTATACACCAACGTAGGTCAGTAACCATAGCCTATTATCAAAGAAAGGGCTGGGCAAGCCGCTGTTTCGCTGTATTTCTTAGTTGGTATTTCCTTAAAACGTTTGTTGTTTTTATCACCTTTAAAATTAGAATGTGGATTTGTGCTCACTAATTCTAATTTTCACAGGACGACTCGTTTGCCCAATGTAGCATTTTGCACATGGCCTTTTATCATATAATCACATAGACTAGTACATGTGAATTGGCCTCAAAAAATCTTTTCCCCTGATCCGGATGATGTAACCATGGTCCCTTTATTATGCCGAACAATTGACACATGATAGCATGGAATTTTCCATGTCTAACCGTGGCGCAATTTTTCTTGTCTGGATTTTTTTGTGACTCATATCCGAGGGGACCAACAATCACCTTTAGTGATTGCCCCGTCTAAAAATACAACGGGGTCTTTCTTTGAATAGGTGACCATATTTGGTCAGCCTGCAATATGTGCCAATGCTTAAATATGGCCCTTCTTATAAAAAATTAGAATGCTTGTCATATTCGAAGAAATTAAAACATTGTTGTACCTTTTTCCTATTGTTCTTAATAAATCCTTTTCTTTTGATGTTTCTTTACCTGCATGCTGATCTTATAAGATCGGCATATTTGTAGCCACGTTTTTAAAATTTGTCCACCAGTCTGTACATCTGTGTTTGGTAACTATCATCATCAGAGCAAATTCGTCGTGCTCTGATGAACTGACCTTTGGGTATGCCTTTTAAATAACTGAGGTAAAATGGTAACTACTGCGTGAAGGACATTATTCCGTTCCATTGGTTTTGGAAAATAAATCTGTTCTAAAGGAGGGATCTTCCTTCTAAACCCTTTAACATCTAGATATTCTAATGAGTTAAACTTTTTTTTATGGAAAATGAATTAATGGATGTTGTGAATTCAAGTAGAGATGAAATTCATCTAATTCTTCCTCTGTACCAGACCATAATAAGAAAACGTCGTCGACAAATCTAAGCCATGATTTAATATGGCAGGAAAACCTTGAATGGAGAACAAACTGATTTTCAAAATAGGACATAAAGATATTTACTACACGCGGAGCTGCAGGAGATCCCATCGAGGTCCCCTGTAGCTGGAGGTAGTAGTCCTCCCCGAACCTGAACAACACAAAATCCAACAACGTCATAATAAACGTAATTTGGGCAGTAGATATTGTTGCATCACATGATAGCGCCTCTCTTACTGCCTGACTTGCGTGTTCATACGGTATATTGGTGAATAGGGAATTAACATCTAAGGTGCATAGATAGGTTTACCCCCTGAACTATCTATTCTTGAATATGTTGTAAAAATTGTTTTGGTTCCAACAAGCAGTTACGATTTTTTTTAACAACTTTTTGTAAGAAAACTCTATATAATTTAGCTAGGGGTTTCCATTAATGACCCCATGCCTGACACTATTGGTCGTAAGGGGTGGTATGTGCTTGTGGATTTTGGGAACAAAATAGATGATAGGAGTACTAGGATTCTGTACCATCAAAGCTTCTTTGGTTGTTTTGTCTATAAGCCCCAATTGAAAAGACTCCTCTAGAAATACATCAATTTCTTTTTAATTCATTATGGGGTCACTTTTGAGGGCCTTATAGACAACCTGATCAGAAAAAATGCTCCAATGTTTCCTGTAAATATTGCGTTTGACCACAAAAACAGTCACCTCTCCCTTATCCGCTTTCTTTATAATAATATCTGACATATTTTTAGTTCTTCAACCGCTTGCGATTCAGGAGGAGAGGGTAGTTGTGGACAAAGGTACACTTTTCCTTTATTTGCAGCATTCTTCAGTGACCAACAAAAGAAAAGACTTCTAAGTTTGAACTTTGAATAATAGGGTCAAATTGGCTTTTTCTATGCAATTTTACTGAGGATTGAGATGTGACTATACTCGCAGTATCCCCTTTAAACATAGAAACATTTTGAGCCTGATGTTATGCAAAAATCTGTAAAAAGTCAACTGTGAATTGGAACATATCATTATACTGCACCTGAACATAGTTCAGTCCCTTATTCAAGACCTCCTGCTGGCATTCTGTAAGATAATGGGAAGAAATATTTACTGCTAAGGATTCTATTTTTTCTTCTTCTGCGCTCCTCTTGCTGGGCGTCGTGGCTGAGACGGACAACAGTGCGCACATGGAACTGCAAGCAAGCATCCAAAAAATGAAAGTTCAATTACTAGAAACAAAGTTAAAAAAATTTGAACGCGATACACGCGATTATCTGAATAACCGCGTATACCATGGGCCAAAAACTTTGCCAGAATCGCAGGCGTTTCAATAATACACGAAGGACTGAAACCAGCTCTGAACATCGAGCAATACCTCGAAGAATCACGTAATGCAGTTCCAAAAGCAACTACTGGAGCAAGGAAACGCGTGATTTTTTGGAAAAACGCAAGTTCACAGGGAAGATAGGGGGAAATACAAACCAGGACCGTCTCAGCCACGACGCCCAGCAAGAGGAGCGCAGAAGAAAAAATATATAATCCTTAGCAGTGAATATCTCTTCCCATTATCTTACAGAATGCCAGCAGGAGGTCTTGAATAAGGGACTGAACTATGTTCCGGTGCAGTATAATGATATGTTCCAATTCACAGTTGACTTTTTCAGATTGTGCCGTAACATCAGGCTCAAAATGTCTATGAATAAAGGGGATACTGCGAGTATATCACATCTGAATCCTTTAATAAAATTGCATAGAAAAAGCCAATTTGACCCTAAATTTTTTCAAAGTTCAACTTAGAAGTCTTTTCTCAGTTGGTCACTGAAGATGCTGCAAATAAATGGAAAAGTGTACCTTTTGTCCACAACAACCTCTCTCCTCCTGAATCGCAAGCGGTTGAAGAACTAAAAAATATGTCAGATATTATATAAAGAAAGCGGATAAGGGAGAGGCGGACTGTTGTTTGTGGACAAGACGCAATATTTACAGGAAGCATTGGAGCATTTATCTGATCAGGTTGTCTAAAGGCCCTCAAAGTGACCCCACTAATGAAATTAAACAAGAAATTGATGTATTTCTAGAGGAGTCTTTCAATTGGGGCTTAGAAAAACAACCAAGAAGCTTTGATGGGACAGAATCCTCATACCCTATCATTTTAATTTTGTTTCCCAAAATCCACAAGCACATACCACCCCCTTACAGACCAATAGTGTCAGGCATGGGGTCATTAATGGAACCTCTAGCTAAAAATATAGATGGTTTCTTACAAAAAGTTGTTAAAAAAGATCGTAACTGCTTGTTGGACCAAAACAATTTTTTACAACTATATCAAAGATAGATAATTCAGAGGTAACCTATCTATGCACATAGATATAAAATCTCTATTCACCAAAATACCGTTATGAACACGCAAGTCAGGCATAAGAGAGGCCTATCATGTGATTTCAACATATCTAAGCCCAAATTACGTTTATTATGACGTTGTTTGGGTTTTGTGTTGTTAAAAATTATTTCAGGTTCGGGGAGGACTACTACCTCCAGCTACAGGGTAACCTCGATGGGGTCTCCTGCAGCTCCGAGTGTAGCAAATATCTTTATGTCCTATTTTGAAATCAGTTTTTTTTCTCCATTCAAGTTTTCCTGCAATATTTAAATCACGGCTTAAAATTTGTCGTCGACTTTCTTATTATGGTCTGGGACAGAGGAAGAATTAGATGGGAAATTTTATCTCTACTTGAATTCACAAATCCATTTATCTCATTTTTCCCTAAATAAAAGTTTAACATCATAGAATAAACTAGATGTTAAGGTTGAGAAAGGAAGCTCAGCCTTTTGAACAGATTTATTCTCCAAACCAATGGAACGGAATAAAGTCCTTCATCGCAGTAGTTACCATTCACCTTTATTTATTTAGAGGCATACCCAAAGGTCAGTTTTCATCAAGCACGACGAATTTGCCCCTGATGATTGATAGTTACCAACACAGATGTCAGACTGGTGGACAAATTTTAAAAACGTGGCTACAATAGACGATCTTTTTAAAGAATCGGCATGCAGGGAAAAGAACATCAATAGAGAGGATTTATTAAGAACCAATAGGAAAAAGGGACAACAACGTTTCAATTTCACTTCGACATATGACAAGCATTCTAATATTATAAGAAGGCCAATTTAAGCATTGGCACTATTACAGGGTGACCCAAATATGGTCACCTGTCAAAGAAAGACCCCGTGTATTTTTAGACGGGGCAAATCACTAGGTGATCTGTTGGTCCACTCGGATTAAGAGTCACAAAAAAATTTCCCGACAAGAAAAATTGCGCACGGTTAGAAAATGGAACATTTCCATGCCTATCATGTGTCAATTGTTCGGCCATAATAAAGGGACCATGGTTACATCATCCGAGATCAGGGGAAAAGACTTCCTTTTAGAGGGCCCAATTCACATGTACTACGTCTAATGTGAATCTAAAATGATAAAATGCCCATGTGCAAAATGCTACATAGGGCAACCGAGTCGTCCTGTGAAAATTAGAAAATTTGTGAGCACAAATCCACCATTCGTAATTTTAAGGTGATAAAATTTCAACAAACGTCTAAGGAAATACCCAAAATTAAGAAATACAGCGAAAACAGCGCTTGCCCAGCATTTCTTTGATAATAGGCATAACGGTTACTGACCTACGTTGGTGTATAATTGAGGAGGTCCTTTACACAAGATGCTAGTCGCATGAAAACTAAATTTATTACAACGCAGGCGTTTTGGATATCTAGGTTAGAAACGTTGACCCCGAAGGGTCTTAATGAGGATTTTAATCTACCGTATATACTAAAGTATAAGCCGACCCGAGTATAAGCCGAGGCACCTACTTTTGCCCCAAAAAGCGGGAAAGCTTATTGACTCGAGTATAAGCCTAGGGTAGAAAATGCAGCGGCTACTGGTAAATTTTAAAAATAAAAATGGATACCAATAAAATTACATAGGCATTTTAATGTCCCCCATAGGCAATTTTAGGCAGATATTGGCCCTATATTGCAGGTATAGGCAGGTATATGTCCCAAAAGACACGTATATGGCCCCATAGGCATGTAAAGGAAGTTAATGTCCCCCCATAAGCAGATTATAGGCAGGTATATGGCCCTATACGCAGGGCTAGGGCAGGCTTTAGGCAGGGTATAGGCAGGGCTAGGGCCGGCTGTAGGCAGGTAGCGGGAAGGTATAGGGCCGGCTGTAGGCAGCTGTAGGCAGGTATAAGGCAGGTATAGGGCCGGCTGTAGGGAGGTTTTAGGGCAGGTATAGGCAGCTGTAGGCAGGTTTTAGGGCCGGCTGTAGGCAGGTAAAAGGCAGCTGTAGGCAGGTATAAGGGCCGGGGGTAGGCAGGTATAGGCAGCTGTAGGCAGGTATAGGGGCCCCTGTGAGCAGGTATAGGCAGCTGTATGGCAGGTATAGGCAGCTGTATAGGGCAGGAAAAGGAGGTATAGGCCGGCTGTAGGCAGGTATAGGCAGCTGTAGGCAGTATAGGGCCGCTGTAGGCAGGTATAGGCACTGGGAGGCAGTTATAGCAGCTGTAGGCCAGGTATAGGGGCCGGGTTAGTCAGGTATAGGCAGCTGTATGGGAGGATAGGCAGCTGTAGGGGGGGTATAGGGAGGTATAGGGCCGGCTGTAGGCAGGTATAGGCAGCTGTAGGCAGGTATAGGGCAGGCTGTAGGCAGGTGTAGGCAGGTATAGGGCAGGTATAGGGCGGCTGTAGGCAGGTATAGGCGGCTGTAGGCAGGTATAGGCAGCTGTAGGGCAGGTATAGGCAGCTGAAGGGCAGGTATAGGCAGGTATAGGGCCGGCTGTAGGCAGGTATAGGGCCGGCTGTAGGCAGCTGTAGGCAGGTATAGGAAGTTTAATAAAACAAAAAAAACACTTACCTGGCTCCCCGCTGCTCCGTCTCCCTCGCCGCTCCGCCTCCTCGCTGTCCGGCCTCCCGCGCGCTGTCTTCTGTCTTCCCGGCACAGGCGGTGACGTCATCAGGCCGCGCACGCAGCGTGATGACACACGCTGCCTGTGCCGGAAACTCCGGACGGCCCGGAGGCCACTGCAGAGCACGGAGCGCTCGCCCTGTGCCCCGCAGTGGTATCCTTTCACCTATCTGCGCTCCGGAGGAGTCGCATATAGGTGAAGGGATCGCGGACAGTGCCCGGACCACCGCAGTGTCCGGACACTGTGCGCTTACTCGGCCTTCAGTTATATGCGCTCCCTGAGGAGCCCAATATAGCTGAAGCGTCCCCGTCGGCGCACGGGCCATCGCAGCGCCTGAGCGCCGACAGTGACTCGAGTATAAGCCGAGGGGGGATTTTTCAGCACATTTTTTGTGCTGAAAAACTCGGCTTATACTCGAGTATATACGGTACGTTGCTTTTTGTAAAAAATATATGTGCTTGTTTATAGTATATGTTTATGATATGCCGTATGTTTTAGATAGTGAGCCCTCAAGGGTTAATGTTCACCTGGATTGTGAGTGCAGTTAAAAGGTGCATGGAACATTGAGTGCGCATGCCTGAGAAAGGAAAATGTCTTTTCCGAAACGTCGCAACTAAAGCTGTGTGCTCGTCAACATCCAGCTCTATTAATATCTCCACCATGGAACTGCTATAAGGATTTGAGACTGCAACACAACAGCTAAGTAATGGCTCATAATTTAAGTGCATATACTGTGATGAATATTAGCATGTTTACAAATGTTTGAAAATGCATGCTATAAACGCAAAAGGATTAAAGTAAGCAAATGAAACATAACGTGAGTTCGTTTTATGCCAATCTTTTACTGCACAGATTTTCTCTGGGTCAGGCTGGATTCCGTCGGCACTAAGTAGTTGACCCGTGGCTTGAGCAGATGGCACTTGGAGGGTTTTATCTTGAGGCCATGATCAATAAGAACCTGAAACACTTCTGCAAGATGGTGTAGATGGTCTTCATAGGTACGTGAATACACAATGACGTCATCAAGATAGAGCAAGACATTTTAGAAGTTGACGTGACCAAGACACCTTCCCATTAATCGCTGGAAAGTAGCAGGGGCATTACATTACCCAATTGGCATACTCATGAACTCGTAGAGTCCCATTGGGGTGGTAAATGCTGTCTTCTCTCTGTCCTCAGGAGCCATAGATACTTGCCAATAACCGCTAGTGAGGTCAAGAGTGGAGAAATAGTGTCACGGACGCCCCTGCCACCACTGTCCCGCGTCGCAGGCGCGCCCGTGCCCCTGCTCCCAGCAGAGCCCTGTCCCGCACGTCGGGTTCGGGGTCCGCTCATGTCTCAGCCCCCTCCGGCATTCACTTACCCGGCCGCGCTCCTGCTCTGTCTGGATCCGTCTCCCGGTGCGTAGCTCCGCCCCTGGGGGCGCCCGCACGCGCCAGCAGTTTGGCTTTAAAGGGGCAGTGCACCGGTAATTGGTTCATTGCCGGGCACTGCTCCTATTTAGTCCGGCCCCTTCCTGCCGGCCCTCGTCGGATCCTTGTTGTATTCTCCAAGGTGAAAAGCTTTCCAAAGTGTTCCAGTCTTGCCCTCCCGGGTTACCACCATCCTGCCTACGTTTACCGACCACGAACCAGAGCCGCTTGTCCTGACCTACTTGTCCACCGTCTACGAACCAGAGCCGCCTGTCCTGACCTCTTGCCTGTCCCCGACTACGAGCCTGATTGCCGATCCTGTACCACGTTCCATTGGCCGCCACCGCGGCAGCAAGACCCGCTCAGTGGTAGTGACTGGTGGACACCCGCCTCAGCAAGACCACCCCGGGCTTTGCGGCGGGCTCTGGCGAATACCGGGTCCCACTTAGACTCCACTCCCTGGTGTGGGCTTACGCCACCGCCTGCGGTGGTCCAGTGGATCCACCTCCAGACCGTAACAGTAGGATCCGGCCATGGATCCCGCCAAGATGCCGTTACCCAGCCTGGCGGATCTGACGACCGTTGTTGCCCACCAATCACAGCAACTCGGTCAACAGGCACAGCAACTTACCCAGCTATTCTACCATGTTGCAGCAACTCGTCACCGTCCAGCAGCAGCAGCCTTCGCCAGCTCCAGCGGTTCTTCCTGCCCCTACGGTTCCTGCGGTCCTGAGGGGTCTCAAGCTTCGCCTGTCGCTCCCATCTAAGTTCGACGGAGACCCGAAACTCTGCAGGGGGTTCATCGCCCAATGCTCAATGCACGTGGAGCTAATGTCTGATCAGTTCCTGTTGAACGTGCGAAGGTGGCGTTCGTGGTCAGCCTCCTCGCCGGGAAGGCCCTGGCAATGGGCTACACCTCTTGGGACAGAAACGACCCAGGGGACGGTGGAAAATCTACAGTTGTTCTCAGTGAGCTCCGCAAAGTCTTCGAGGAACCAGCCCGTGCATCCTCCGCTGAGACAGCCCTCCTAAACTTCCGCCAGGAGGACCGGTCTGTAGGAGACTACGCGGTACAATTTCGAAACTCTGGCCTCTGAACTGCCCATGGAACAGGCCGCTCTGTGTGCTACCTTCAAGAAAGGGCTCTCAAGTCGAGTTAAGGACGTCTTGGCCGCTAGAGACCTCCCGTCTTCCCTCAGCAACTTGTTCCGGTTAGCAACCCGCATTGACGTACGCTTCCTTGAACGGGAGGAAGAACTTCTGCAAGAGCGTCAGTCAGCCCAACCTCGCCGGTTTCCTCACCTGGCACCGGTGTTCCAGAGGCCTCCTGCGCCACAGTCGTCAACACCCACCGAGGAGCCCATGCAGATTGATCGAGCCTGCCTCTCTGAGCAAGAGTTGGCCCAGCGTCGGCAAAGGAACTTGTGCCTCTACTGTGGCAGCCCAGAGCATTTTCGAAGGAACTGCCCCAAGCGTTCCAGGTCTGCGGGAAACTCCCGCACCTAGGATCTGTAGGAGAGGCCCTTTCCTAGGTGCAACTCCTCCTCTCCATGCCTGTTATGCCAGTGCAAGTCGTGTCTGAAACGGGTATCATTTTCCCAAAAGTTCCGGCGTTTCTGGACTCGGCTCCGCCGGGAACTTCATACACTAGTCCAAGTGAAGCAGTATCGGCTTCATTTAGTACGCCTGGAGAAACCGTTTTGTCATCTCATCCGTCAGCGGGGAGCTGCTTAGCGACACCATCCAGTTCGTCACCAAGCCACTGTCCCTCCATGTGGGGGTGCTGCATAAAGAAGAAGTCTCCTTCTACGTGCTGCCTCGCTCCTCGTCGGCGATCCTCCTCGGACTCCCATGGCTGCGGCCTCCACTCCCCTATCCTGGACTGGTCTACTGGAGAGGTGATTCGTTGGGGTCCCAACTGTTGGGGCGTTTGTCTGGTGGCACCTCTCCCGTTTCTTCCCTGCTCTAGCGCAACCCTTCAGTAGCCGTGGAGCTGGCTACCGCAAGTATATCGGGAGTAGGCCGATGTGTTTCTTGAGAGACAAGCTGAGAGTCTTCCTCCGCACCCGCCCATACGATTGCCCAATCGACTTGCTGCCGTGCCATCCCCCCTGGGGCTGAGTCACCCACTGTCGGTTCCGAGACCCAAGCCATGTCCGAGTACATCCAGGAAATCCCCGGAAGGGGTTCATCCGAAAGTGCTCGTCTCCCGCTGGCGCGAGGTTCTTTTCGTGAAGAAGAAGGACGGTACCTTGCGGCCCTGCATAGATTACCCGGGGCTTGAACAAGATCACGGTAAAGAACCGTTACCCAATTGCCACAGATCACTGAACTGTTTGATCGCTTGCAGGGCGCCAAGATTTTCTCCAAGTTGGATCTGAGAGGGGCCTACAACTTGGTCCGAATCCGCAAGGGCGACGAATGGAAGACGGCCTTCAACACCAGGGATGGGCACTTTGAGTACCTGGTGATGCCCTTGGGAAATGTGAAAGGCTCCCCCCGTCTTTCAGGAGCTAGTAAATAACGTCTTCAGGGACCTCCTCCTCACCTGCGTGGGGGTTTTTACCTTGATGACCTCCTGGTGTTCTCTCCTGACCTCGAGACCCACCGCAGCCATGTCCGTCAAGTACTGAGAGGTCTACGGGAGAACCACCTGTATGCCAAGCTAGGGAAGGGCCTCTTCCATCAGACTAGCCTCCCGTTTCTGGGGTACGTCAATTCTGACCAAGGCCTACGGATGGCCCCAGAAAAAAGTGTCTGCCGTGTTGCAGTGGCCACGCCCAGTTGGGCTGCGGGCTATCCAGCGATTCTTGGGCTTCTGCAACTACTATCACCAGTTCATCCCCCACTTCTTCATGCTGGTGGCCCCGATAGTAGCCCTCACCAAGAAACAAGCTAATCCACGCAGCTGGCCTGGTCGAGGCTGAAGGAGGCGTTCTCAAAGCTCAAGTCCGCCTTCTCTAGGCCTCTATCCCTTGCAAAGTCCGGATTCCACGAAACCCTTCACACTGGGGTGGATGCCTCATCTGTAGGAGCCGGAGCAGTTCTTACGCAAAAAGGGCCCACGGGTAAGACTGTAACATGCGGCTTCTTCTCCAAGACGTTCTCATCGGCCGAGAGGAATTACACGATTGGCGACCAGGAGCTACTAGCCATAAAATTGGCCCTGGAGGAGTGGCGTTATCTGCTGGAGGGCGCCCGTTTTCCCATCAGCATCTACTCGGACCACAAGAACCTCCAATATCTGCAGACGGCTCAGCGACTTAACCCACGCCAGGCTAGGTGTGGTCTTCTTTTTTCTCCCCTTTAGATTTTCAATCCACTTCAGGCAGCCGAGAAGAATGTGAGAGCTGACGCCTTCTCCCATGCCCTCCGACGTGGTGGGTGAAGATACTTCTCCTGAACACATAAAATTTCCCCCAGAATGTCTCATCTCGGCAGCCCGTGGACCTCTGGAAGGTCCCTCCTGAGGACTAGTCGTCTGCTCGCGCAGACGTATCTTAAAATGGGGACATTGCTCATTGGTGGCGGGTCATCGCGGCGCCCGAAGAACCTTCCACCTGATATCCCGGTTCTATTGGTGGCCTGAGCTGGAAAAGGACGTTAAGGACTTCGTTTCGTCTTGTGACTCCTGTGCCCGCAACAAGACGCCGCGTCACAAGCCGGGAGGCCTACTACAGCCACTCCCCATTCCAACCCAACCGTGGTCCAACATCTCCATGGACTTCATAACCGACCTCCCTCCGTCCTCTGGCAACCACCATTATTTTGGGTGATTACGGATGCTTTTCCAAAATGGCGCATTTTTATCCCTTGCCGGCTTGCCATCGGCCCCTCGCCTGGCGGAGCTGTTCTTCCTCCATGTTGTTTCATCTGCATGGACTCCCCCAGCAGATTGTTTCGGACCGGGTTGTCTCCAGGTTTTGGCGTGCCCTGTGCAACCAACTTCAGGTGAAGCTCGACTTCTCTTCTGCCTACCACCAACAGACGAACGGCCAGGTGGAGAGGGTCAACACAGTCTTGGGATGTTACCTTCGCCATTTCGTTTCGGCACGTCAAGACGATTGGTCCAATTTACTGCCGTGGGCGGAGTTATCCTATAACTCTCTTGAGTCTGAGTCCGCAGGGGACTCCCCCTTCTGCATCCCCGCCCTTCTCTCCCTCTGGTAACCCCCTCCGAGGTCCCGGCGGCGGGCGCACTGGCCCAAGATATGAAGGTCATCTGGTCCCAGACCCGCCAGTCGCTGCTCCGCGCTTCCGCGCGCATGAAGACTCAAGCAGACGGAAGGAGAATCCCCCCTCCAGTCTTCTCTCCAGGTGACAAGGTGTGGCTCTCGTCTCGTTTTGTCCGCCTAAAGATGCCTTCTCACAAACTGGGACCCCGTTTCCTGGGACCCTTTGAGGTCATCAGCCGCATCAACCCGGTGTCATACAAACTCCGGCTCCCTCCTACGATGAGAATCCCCAATTCATTTCATGTCTCCTTATTGAAACCCCTGGTCCTTAATCATTTTTCCTGGAAGGCTGTTCCTCCTCCGTCTGTGGCTGATGCGCCCAATGTCTTCGAGGTCAAGGATATTCTGGGCATGAGGAGAACTAGGAGAAAGCGATACTTCCTTGTGGACTGGAAGGGGTTCGGTCCCGAGGAGAGGTCTTGGGAGCCGGAGGAGAATATCCTGAATCGCAACCTCATCCAGAGATTTCTTCATTCCAGTAAGAGAGGGGGACCCAAGGGGGGGGGTACTGTCACGGACGCCCCTGCCACCACTGTCCCGGGTCGTAGGCGCGCCTGTGCCCCTGCTCTCAGCGGAGCCCCGTCCCGCACGTCGGGTTCGGGGTCCGCTCATGTCTCAGCCCCCTCCGGCGTTCACTTGCCCGGCCGTGCTCCTGCTCTGTCTGGCTCCGTCTCCCGGCGCGTAGCTCCGCCCCTAGGGGCGCGCGCCTGCCGGCAGTTTGAATTTAAAGGGGCAGTGCGCCGGTAATTGGTACATTGCCGGGCACTGCTCCTATTTAGTCCGGCCCCTTCCTGCCGGCCCTCGCCAGATCCTTGTTGTATTCTCCAAGGTGAAAAGCTTTCCAAAGTGTTCCAGTCTTGTCTACCGTGTACCGACCTCCTGCCTACGTTTACCGACCACGAACCAGAGCCGCCTGTCCTGACCTCCTGCTTGTCCACCGTCTACGAACCAGAGCCGCCTGTCCTGACCTCCTGCCTGTCCCCGACTACGAGCCTGATTGCCAATCCTGTACCACGTTCCCTTGGCCGCCACCGCAGGCAAGCCCCACCAGTGGTAGTGACCTGGTGGACACCCGCCGCAGCAAGACCATCCCGCTTTGCGGCGGGCTCTGGCGAATACCGGGTCCCACTTAGACTCCACTCCCTGGTGTGGGCTTACGCCATCGCCTGCGGTGGTCCAGTGGATCCACCTCCAGACCGTAACAAATAGGCAGCTGAGCCCAAAGCAGCGATGGATTCTTCGATACAGGGAAGAGGATACGGGTCTACTTCAGTTTCCAGTAGGACTACTCATATATATTATTTAAGAGCCTACTGTCCAGTTGGTGAATAGAACCTCGAACTGAACTCACAAAAGTTAGAGGTTCTAATTGAACTAGAACTTTTTACTGCTCGCTCATCTCTGCAGGTGATATATTAAAAGTACTGGCACCGCCTACATCAGCTCTAGTACTACACCTATTAGTACTGACACTACCTACATATGCAGTGGGCCCACCCACATCAGCTACTTTCTCCTCGTTAGTATATACAGAACTGAAGAATCTATTTAGTAGCCCTGCCTTCTCCTGAACCCCAGTGACCATTACTGTTATTTAAGGGTTCTACATGCTCTGACTTTGGCTTTTTGGCATTTATAGGTATAATGAATTTTGTTTTGCTGTCCTTGGCCACCTGCCTTACATTTTGTATTTTAGCTGATTTGATCACTTTTTTTTAACAAATTGTACTATGCGCTTTGTAATTTTCAAAGGCTAATGCTGATCCCTCTGACTTATATTTTTTAAATGCCTTTTTTATTATTTATTTCCCTTTTAACAGAAGTTAGAAGCCATGTTGGATTTAGTTTTAATTGCCTATACTTGTTACCCGTAGGAATACATTTTGCTATCAATTTCCCCAGAGTATATTTAATGCCCTCCCAATTGCCTTCTACATCATTATTTGATAATAGCTGCTCCTGTAGTGCAGCCTTCAAGGGGAAATTGTCCTTTTTAAAATTAAATGTTTTTGTCCTCCCGCTCTGTTTCTTTTTTCCTGTTTACTGTTCCTGTTTATATTGTTGTCGATGTTACCAAGATTTTCAGAAACAGTGACCACTCCAACAAGTTCTGCTTTGTTAGAAATTACCAGATCCAACAGAGCATCACTTCTACTGGGATCCTCCACAAACTGCCCCATAAAAGTATCCTCTAACAGATTGAGGAACTTCCTCCCCTTTGCAGCTGATGCAGAACTGTAACCCCAGTCAATGTCATGGGAATTAAAGTCACCCATAATTACCACTTTACCTGCCTGTGCTGTCTGCTCCATTTGTTTATACACCTGTTCTTCTATCTCCTCAGTGATGTTAGGGGGTCTGTAGATTATGCATTAACCCCCTCATTGCATTTCCACCCACATTGTTTCCACATCTTCACCCTCTCTTTCACATTTGCCTTCATATAACTCCTTGCATACAGACACACTCCTCCTCCCTTCCTGTTTGCTCTGTCCTTCCTAAATAGATTAAAACCTTAAAGGTTGACAGCCCAATCATGCAAGGAGTTCATGTTTCAGCATCACCAACCACATCGATCTGTTCCTCTAGAACTCAAGCTCCCCCATTTTACTAGCTAGACTTCTGGCATTTGTGAATAGACATTTTAAGTTCCCTTCCAGTTTTACACTTTCTGTCAAAGGTATGGGATTACTGTACATTTAACACGTTCATTAGACGGCATGGGATCATACATTACCCATTCAGCAGACAGCATGGGATTAAACACTACCCTTTCAGGTGATGGCATGGAATTATACATCACTTCTTCGATAGATGGCATGGGATTAGAAGAGTTATTGTGTGCATCTATATCTACCATGCTGTTATGAACCACATGGATCTCCTTATCTAATGTTCTAGTCCACCCCCCACAGTCCACTTCTCCACCTGCTGATATAATATGCCAACACTCTAACAAATCTACCTCTGCATCTTCTAGATTGTCCTCCCTCCTCATCCCTACTTTAAATACTACCGCACCCCTTCTAAAATTCTCTCCCACAACACAGCAGACCCCCTTCCATTCAGATGCAATTTATCTATAGAAAACAGATTGTACCCCAAAGAAAAATCATCCACTGCTCTAAGAGCCCAAACCCTTATGTATTACATCAAGACTTTGGTCATGCATTTAACTCTGTGAGCTCATGCTGTCTTTCCTGTGTAGCAAATGGCACAGGCAGTATTCCGGAGAACATGTGGATGTGATTTCATACTGTATGCATGCAGCAGTTGCAGTGTGAGATCCAGGGCCGTTCTTAAGGGCGGTCGAGGCGGACGATAGCCCAAGTTGACAGGTGATGCTCACCAGATGCACTGCAGACGGCACCCGCCTTGCCCGCCCAGTGATTACTATCTTTCTCTCTGCATTCGTTTTAAAACAGCTGTGCAGAGTTAACAGCTGCACACATAGGCCGTGTTCACACGGCTTATTGACGACAGATTTGTGAGCCGGATTGCGCTCACAAATCCGGCGTGAATAAGGGGCGGGATGGGGGCGGGGCCGGAGCGCGGCGGGGGCGCCGCTCCACGGCCCCATAGACAATGCATTGATTACGGTGCGTACACGCCGTAAATAATGTGCATGTCACTTTCTCCCCCCGCAGCGGATTCGCCGAGCGGGGAGGAGCGACGGAATCCACTGTTCTCTATGAGAGCAGTAGATTACCGTAATTACTCTGACGGATTGGCGCCGTACTGCAGCGCAAATCCGGCGCGGAGTACGGCGCCAATCCGCGGACAAATAAGCCGTGTGAACGAGGCCTAACTGTGCAGCTGTTTGTACAGGGGTAAGGCAGGACGGTTTGTTACCATCCTGCCTTCTCCATTGTATGTACAGCAATCAGTGAGTGCAGGGCTGAGTCTCCCGGGCCCAGGAGTTCCATGGGAGCAGCGTGCCAGTAAGTGGCATGATGAAAGGTACCTTTTTTGTATTTACCTTTTAAACCTACAGGGAGATATAGCTACCTACAGGGGGCAAATACCTAACTACAGGGGGCATATACCTACCTATTGGGGGCAAATACCTACTTCAGGGAGCACATACCTACCAACAGGGAGCACATACCTACCTACAGGGGGTATATCTCTACCTATAGGGGGCAAATACCTACATACAAGGAGCCTATAACTACTTACAGGGGCCCTATATACCTACCTACAGGGAGCATATACCAACCTACAGGGGGCTATATCTACCTTAAAGGGGCCTGTATATCCATCTATATATATATATACATATCTACAGACTGGGAGGGTCTATTTTCCTATCTACCTACAAGAACTTTATATACCTACCCACCTACTTACAGGGTCCTATATAGCTACCCACCTACCTACAGGGGGACCTATATAACTACTTACTAGGGACTTGAAATTCTACTTATTGGGGAGTCCCATATAACTACTTATCTACTTAATAGGGGACCTAGATACCTACCTATTGGGGGAACTTTAAGTCTCCCTACTTTGTAGGGAACTATACACCTACCTAATTAAGAACTGCCTACCTAAAAGGGGGTTTCCCTATCTGCCTACCTAGTTTGAGGGTCTACCTACATACTTTCTTGGGGGATTTAACTACCTCCTATATGGGGACACAAAACAAGACTAAAATTTGGTACACAAATGGAAGCCCCATAAACATTTGAGGGGCACTTTTACGGTTAGAAGCACACAGGGGTCATTATTACCATTTGCTTTGCTATAGATGGACGGTTTGTATAGAGATAGGAATTATTAGTTAAGAGCTGGAAAAGTGATATCTGTTTTGTAAATTCTACAGTGAGGAGCTGTAGCCAGGAAAAGTCGTCATGGCAGTCTGGGACAGATAGAGAAGAGAAAGAGAAGAGAACAACTCATCAGAGACATCTCCTGTATGTCCATGGATGTAACTTTACTGTAATCACTTATATTTGTGCAGAGCCGGTGTACAACTGGTATCAACCACTGTATGATCATTGTACGCCAGTAATATTGGTCATAGTATAATAGTTTATATTCAGTAATGGTATGTTGTATTATTCAGTCATTATGTGGTGGTGATATGTGGTCATGGTGTCATGGTATTATTCAGTCACAATGTGCTGATGATATGTGGTCTTAGTAGGATATTGGTAATATTAACTTTCGGGTTCTGGTTTTGTGTAGCAGTGCTATTTGGTAACTGTATGACTATTATTTAGTAGTTCTATTTGTAGAACATTGTGTTAAAGCTTTTAGTATATTCGGGATCTGGTTGATGGTGATGCACTGTGTCACAGGGTGGTGCAACATTTTAAGGGGGAGGGAAAATTTCTTCATCCTGCCCTGAGTGCAATTTAGCCTAGTAATAGCACTAGTGAGATCGTACCATGGAGAAAATCAATACATTTTAAATATTTTCTGGTAATTTTTTATGGTGCTTACAGTTATTAAAAGTCTTTTCAATAAACACCTGTCCTTGAGGTATTTTTCTGTAAATGTAACAAACAATGTGGCGTGTCCATCAAATGACTAGCATGTAATGACGCTAGTTGGCACAGGAAGATAGACTAAATGTTGTAACAAATGATAGCCAGCCTAGCAGTTACATGCAAAATTTTTATGAAGCATTTATTAGATACAAAACAATTGGAATCACAATTAGATGTTGGAGCTGCATGGCAGCTAAAAGCAAGGTTGTGGCAAAGATAACTGACCCTAAGGCTGTGTCTACTCTGCACAGCTCGACGATCGTATTTTTGGCGCTTTAAAAATGTCGAAGATATGGTCGTTAGTGTGGCCCCGTAGACGGCAATAGAAAAGGACGAGCGGCAGTCTCCACAGCTCGTCTTTTTTCCGCTCGTCTTCTGGCGCTGGCGTGCTATACAACATGTTGTATAATACGCCGGAGCTTTTAGTTTTCTTGGCATCTGCCCATACAATACAATTGTATGGATGACGGCAAAAAACTGAGAAACGACCGCAGTTTTGTACAAAGCGTGACAAAAACCGCGGTCCTGCATTGGAAAAAAAACGGCCGTTTTCTGGTCGTTTCTTGTCCAGTGCAGTGTAGACCTAGACTTTCTAACACTTACTGAATCTTCCTTTTAACTACTGTCAATGACATCGGACACCAGATCCTATTCTATCCTTGAAATATTTCTAACAAATGTCCCTAAGCTACAACTGACCCTAATATGACAATTTGTGCCCAAACAGGACCCTGGAATTAATAAACTGACACAGAGCAACTTAAAAGAGTTTTACCATGCTGTTTTACAGAGGCACAGCTAGCTTTAGGCTCACACTTCCTGGCTAGGCTGTGAGTAGGTCTACAGTAGTGATTGGCATATCTCTAGTGTTCCTAGCAGAGCATGTTCGAGTGACATGAGTGCTGGAGATTTGTAAATAGCAGTACACAGGTCTACATAAGTCTAAAAGGTTAAAGCTGACCAGTAAGTATTGTAAACAATCTCCGGTTTTGCAGAAAAAAAAAAACAGGGCAGGGAGTGACATTCAAAAACTAGGCCTTGCATAGCTATTAAACCCAAGAGAGGTACCCGGGTTATTTAGGGAAACTGCTGTTCTGCTGTTCTTATTTTGCTACATTTCAATGTGTCAAGTAAGGACATGTTCACACAGCATTTTTGAATATGTTTTTGGATATGTTTTTGATCCGAAAAATTTATTCAAAAGCACAGTGTAAAAACTCCCCCCGCACCCAAAGTGGGGTTTTTGGGATGCTTTTTTTTTCTGCGCAAAACCCAAACCCTTTAAAAAGTTTTAAATGGGGTTTTCCGCTTCATAAAATGGATCAGAAATGACATGTCAATTCTTTTAATGGACTAAAAACAATAAAAAGACGCATGTAAAACACACATCGGTGATACTCTTGAAAAATCAAGCGTGTTTTATATTGAAAGCAATGTAAATCACCCTGCACATTGTTAGATGCTGTATGGGTCCGTTTTGGGTCCGAAACATGGATCGACACATGCATCTAAGAAACGCCATGAAAACATATTCTAATAGTCTTTTTTTTTACCTTTGCCTACATGTTTAACCCTTTAAAAAACCCCGGCCTTAAAAGGGGTTTTCTTTCAATAAAATTTAACATAACACATAGAAAAAAAAAAAAAACTAAAACTAACGTTTTTTAAATAACTTAAAAAATAGATAATTAAACCCCAAAAAAACCAAAACAAAAATCAATACTAACAAATCCCGGGAAAAAAGACTTTTCAAATTTGATGATTCAGATGATTGTGCCCCTGCCTACATTTTGAATACCCAATTTTAATCTTTTCTTTTTCTTTTTCTCCCCGGTTTTTGTTAGTATTTTATTATTGTATTGGTTTTTTGGGGGTAATTATCTATTTTTTAAAGTATATTTCTAAAAATTTATTTTTAGTGGGGTTTTTTCTACTGCTGTGTATGATTAAATTTGTAGGTGGGGGGAATTGTTCTAATGAAGGGAATTCGTTAGAATTTCAGGAAAAATTCGTTTTGAACGAAGTCGAAGTTTGGGGGGCTTCGGGTGAACGAAGTGTGTTTTGATTGATAAAATGGCTGCGAGCACATGGCGCTACATGGGGCAAAGCACTCTGGGAGGAAGAAGGGCATAGCCTGCATGACATGTGCAGAGATGAAGCCAATCAGAGACCGGAGGGATTCTGTGATGTCACCGCACTATTTAAGTCCGGGCGCGATGCTGGGAGCTCATACCGCTCTCACTGTACTGATCAGGGAAGGTGCTGCCGCGGCTGATTGTTACTGAAGAACTGATTTTTATACAGCGATTTTTGTGGGGTGTCTCAGCTTGTCTCAGAGACTGCTTCTCTAAGGTTTCTATTTCTGATTTTTTGGGTATTGGATCTGAAATCCAGTGTGCGTCCACTGCAGCTGCATATACATTCAATATCCAAGTTGGATCTAAGCCAGTTCCTGTTGTATTCATTTAAAGAAACAGCGTTTTTACAATACAAATACCACTTCATTTTTGGCTGCTCAATTCTTTGGCGCAATTTACATCCAGGGGTTAATTAAGCGTTGTTATTCAGCTGTAGTGACTCCAAGAAACCGTCATTTTCAACGCCAAAATATATAAATTTTTCCTGTAGAATAATTCACAAGCGAAGGTTAATTACAATTTTATCTCTTGTTATGTGACGTAAAAAATACGCCATTGTAACACGCTACAAAGCTACTAGTTTGTGGTGGCTCAATTCTTTAGCGCAATTTACATCCAGGGGTTAATTAAGCATTGTTTTTCAGCTGTGGTGCTCCCAAGAAACCGTCATTTTCAACGCCAAAATATATAAATTTTTCCTGTAGCATAATTCACAAGAAAAGGTTAATTACTAGTGTTGAGATATTACGTTGGCTATCGACATCGGGCGATAGTCGATATTCGGACACCATCTATAAGGTTTTTAGATAGTGAGCAGTCGATTATTATCGATGACAAATAAAGTATATGTGATAGCAAAAACACCTTCATTCTTACACCCAAACAGGCTGGAGAAGCTGGAATTAACATCCCACAAAAGTCAAATGGATACCTGCTACATCTTAGGCAACACACTTAGGTTATAAAGCCACAGAAAAAAAACACACAACATTCACTATCCCTGTCTTGTACCACAGCATTACCCTTAACCTGCACACCCAAAATTAAAAAATGCCCC
>JAODAL010049284.1:0-28302 GCA_025379985.1 Phyllomedusa bahiana
AAAAATATCTGGGAAAAGGGGGGCCCCTTTTGCTGGGGAACTTTCCAAACTTAATGCTTTAAATTGGCACAACAAATCTTATCTACAGTACGAAAAATCATTGGGATAATATCTGAACCAGAAATGGAAGCGCAGGGTACGGCCTCCTACTAATGGTCTTTTTCCACTAGAAGATGCAGAGAGGAAAGCACCTTTCAACTTTCGTGGCGGAGCCACGGACGCAGAATTGGAGGAACGTGTGACAGGCGCAATATCCTGTCTATAGGGTTAATTAGTTAAAATAACTTCCATTTTTTTGTTACAAAGACGAAAATTTGTACACTTGCCTATGACTTTGTTGAATCACTTTTGTATACATGTACCGCCATGCAATTTCTGTCAACACTTGTAAGCTTGATATTGAAAGTACTTAATAAATATATATTTAAAAGAAAAAAAAAAGAACACAGACATTGGACAGAGGAAGATTGGACCATAGTGGTATGGAGATGAATCGAAGTTTGAGGTGTTTGGATCACACAGAAGACCTTTTGTGAGATGCAGAACAACTGAAAAGATGCTGGAAGAGTGCCTTGACGCCATCTGTCAAGCATGGTGGAGGTCATGTGATGGTCTGGGGTTGCTTTGGTGCTGGTAAAGTGGGAGATTTGTACAAGGTAAAAGGGATTTTTAATAAGGAAGGCTATCACTCCATTCTGCAATGCCATGCCATACCCTGTGGACAGCGCTTGATTGGAGCCAATTTTATCCTGCAACAGGACAATGACCTAAAGCACACCTCCAAATTATGCCAGAACTATTTAGGGAAGAAGCAGGCAGCTGGTATTCTATCTGTAATGGAGTGGCCAGCGCAGTCACCGGATCTCAACCCCATTGAGCTGTTGTGGGAGCAGCTTGACCATATGGTACATAAAAAGTGTCCATCAAGCCAATCCAACTTGTAGAGGGGCTTCTGGAAGCATGGGGTAAAATTTCTCCAGACTACCTCAGCAAATTAACAACTAGAGTGCCAAAGGTCTGCAATGCTGTAATTGTTGCAAAGGGAGCATTCTTTGATGAAAGCAAAGTTTGAAGTAGAAAACTATTATTTCAAATAAAAATCATTATTTCTAACCTTGTCAATGTCTGGACTATATTTCTATTCATTTCGCAACTCATTTCATAAATAAAAGTATGAGTTTTCAGTTTTCAGTTTGGTGACCCCAAACTTTTGAGCAGTGGTAGTGTAAATATATATATATATATATATATATATATATATATATATATACACACTCACCGGCCACTTTATTAGGTACACCATGCTAGTAACGGGTTGGACCCCCTTTTGCCTTCAGAACTGCCTCAATTCTTCGTGGTATAGATTCCACAAGGTGTTGCAACGATGCTCAATTGGTACCAAGGGGCCCAAAGAGTGCAAGAAAATATTCCACCACCATGACACCACCACCACCAGCCTGAACCGTTGATACAAGGCAGGATGGATCCATGCTTTCATGTTGTTGACGCCAAATTCTGGACCCTACCATCCGAATGTCGCAGCAGAAATCGAGACTCATCAGACCAGGCAACGTTTTTCTTCTACTGTCCAATTTCGATGAGCTTGGGCAAATTGGAGCCTCAGTTTCCTGTTCTTAGCTGAAAGGAGTGGCACCCGGTGTGGTCTTCTGCTGCTGTAGCCCATCTGCCTCAAAGTTCGCTGTACTGTGCGTTCAGAGATGCTCTTCTGCCTACCTTGGTTGTAACGGGTGGCTATTTGAGTCACTGTTGCCTTTCTATCAGCTCGAACCAGTCTGCCCATTCTCCTTTGACCTCTGGCATCAACAAGGCTTTCCGCCACAGGACTGCCGCTCACTGGATGTTTTTTCTTTTTCGGACCATTCTCTGTAAACCCTAGAGATGGTTGTGCGTGAAAATCACAGGAGATCAGCAGTTTCTGAATACTCAGACCAGCCCTTCTGGCACCAAAACCATGCCACGTTCAAAGGCACTCAATCACCTTTCTTCCCATACTGATGCTCGGTTTGAACTGCAGGAGATTGTCTTGACCATGTCTATATGCCTAATGCACTGAGTTACCGCCATGTGATTGGCTGATTAGAAATTAAGTGTTAACGAGCAGTTGGACAGGTGTACCTAATAAAGTGGCCGATGAGTGTATATATATACACATTTAAATACAGTAAATCACATGATTTATGGTTTTAAGCTTTAAAAATATCAGAAACTTTCTAGATTTAACTTAATATGTGCTGGTTATCCCCTGATACGGTTTTTACCTTCTCTGAATTCTTCTGCCCTAGGTTTGTGGGGTTATATTAGTGATAGATATGGGACAGACCAGCAATTGATAGGGGCACTAAAAGCCTTGGGGTTGGCGGGGTCTGTGTTCTGTCAGGGGTGGTGGGGTGATAGCCAGAGAGCGAGGATAGGGCAACAGGTGGGTAGTCCAAGAGGGGGGAGTCTCCATGAGAAGGTGTTATGACTATGCTGGTAGAAGTAAGAAGTGGTAGAGGATAATTTATTTGCTTCTAGCCAAGTGGGGTCAGGAATGTTGCAATCTATGTTCTTTTAGAGTTGAGTCAGGGTGGGATAAATTAGGTGCTTCTATGGGATTTCAGGTCTAGCAAGGAGGTAATCTATATGTTTCTAGAAGGCAGAGTTAGGAAGTGATTAGGAAAGGTGTAATCTATGTTGTTCTAGAAAAGAGGGCAGGAAGGATGTAGGTTATATGTCTTAGAGGGTTGTGGGTTAGATGGAGTAATCTCTGTACTCCTAAAGAAGGGCACTAAAATGGGTCAATCTGTGTGATTCTATGGGGGTCAGAGTGGGGTCATTTATGTACCTCTACTTAAATTTGGGGTCCAGGGAGGGGATTATATGTGTTTGTAGAAGATGGGGGTCAGGAAGGGGATACTCTGTGTGATTCTAGAGAAGATGGGGCAGGGTAGGGTGTTTTCTATGTGCTTCTAGAAGGTTGTGGGTTAGGTGTGGTAATCTCTTTGTTTTTATAAGACGGGGGATAGAAAAGCAATGCTTTAAGAGAGGGAGACAGCAGTCTTTTTTGTTAGTAAGGGGGACATTTGGTGAGGTATGGATGAGGTTTGTGCTGCCAAGGGTAAGTGGGCTGAATAATACTTTAATATGAATGATGCCATTACATCACTATTCTCTCCTCTTCTACATATTTTTTATACATTAATAAAATGTTGGTAAAATCTACGATTTGTGTTTGCAGTCGCTGTAATTTTTTATTATGATAATAAAGGTTCAACTCTTCCCTACATCTTCTTGTTATTCGTACCTTTTTTATACTGATGAATGAGTATTGGATTATGCATGCAGCTCACTTAGTGAAAAATAATATAAGCTGGTTCAACTGATGGCCTATTAAAAAGGTGTCTATTTAGCAAGGTGACAAACAAAAAATATCTTAGGATGGGTAAAACCAGTGAGCTGTTTCAAGTCCTTTGCAACCTTATTGTTGCAAAACATACTAATGGTATTGGTTACAGAAGAATTTCTAAAGTACTGAAAGCTCCAGTGAGCTATAATCCGGAAGTGGAAAGAAGATCATTTCACCACAAACCAGTCACAACCAGGTGCTCTCTGTAATATTTCAGACAGAGGAGTAAAAAGAATTATCAGTAGAGTTTTCCAAGAGCCAATGAACACCTGTGGAGAGCTACAGAATCAGACCTGGAATCAGTAGGTACTATTGTTTCAAAGGAAACAATAAGTAATGCATTCAACCTCCGTGGCCTGTATGCACACTCACCAGGCAAGACTCTATTACTGAACAAAAAAACATCTTCAAGCACGTTCAAAGTTTGCCCAACAACATATACACAAGCCTGTGAAACATTGTGATAATATATTAGACCAAAATTGAAGTCTTTGGATGTTATATTGGATGTTTTATTTTTTACATTTATTTTAATTGTAAGCAGAAAGGTTAAACTAATATCCTTTCATAAGAGGATACTGCTGTTTTCACAGATTTCCATATCTTCATTTTTAGGATGTTCATCGACAGAATTTATGTCGTTAGTGCCATGCAATTTAAATATAAGTTGTGGGGGTAGGAAGACTCAGCTGTCACTTGGAATGGCCAGGATCAGAGATAACTTTAATCCTAGCTGATGATAACAGCAAACGGGACATCTAACTGGTCAGACAGAAGGAGGGGGAAACTTCTGCCACTACATCAGGAGCTCTGTGACACGATTATGGGCTGCTGATGGGTTTCCATGTCATCAAGGGGCCTTAAAAATATCTATAAGACCAAGCTAAAAAAATTCCAAAAGGAAGAAAAATAATTCCCCCATACCAAATACTTTATAATGTAAAAGAAAACTGTAAAACTGTATATTTAATTAGTTTCACTAACCTCAAATGACCCATATATATAAACGTATGCATTATTTATTCTGCAGAGTGAACAGCAGAAAAAAAGGCAATTGTATAATAACATTCTTTTGATAATTTCCACCTTCCAAAAAAAAGAAATCAAATTAATCAAGAAGTTCATTGCACCCCAAAATTATATCATGAATACTATTTCTCTTCCTGCAACAAACAACTGCTCATGAAGCTCCACTGATGGAAAAACAAATAAGTTATGGCTCTCAGAATGCAGCTACACTAATATAACTCTTTTAATGCACTTTTACTGAATAAAGTAGCAAAAAATCTAAATCTGGTAAAATTGTACTGAACCAAAGAATAAAGAAAACAGTTACATCCCACTGTGAACTCCTTCAAAACAACCTCCCCCAAAAAGGTAAAAAAATGAACAAAGTATATACTACATTATGTGTAGCCAAATAGTAACTTTAAAAATAGAAACAAAGCCTCATACAGCTCATAGAATATGTTATGCCTCTATAAACACAGTGATAAAAACGGAAAAAATCATAGCATCCTTAAGGCTCAAAATAGCTAAATGCTTTTAAGATGTTACAGAGAACAATATACTGATGTACAGTGTACTCTAGCTGTGGTACTTTTTATGCACAGCTAGTAACTGAAGCTAATTCTTGAATCTGTTTGGTGTGCTACTCTTTCCCATGAGAGAGTCCTATTCAGAATCATATGAGTGATTTTGTGCTCTGTATTATGGTTTCTGTTTTCTCATTTTCAGGCTTTGTTTCAGAAGTTGCAGACCGCTACTGAATGCCTATGGGACATAATTTATTCCATGTGCAAGGAGACACAAAGTTAAATGTGTATGTCTCCACCCATAATTCCCACATGTACTGTAATGAGTAACCGATACAGCTCAGAGCAGGCAGATACCTCATCCAGAGGTTTCCTCTTTCGCCAAAAGATTCATAGAAATTAATTGTTGTTATTTAATGAGAGGCAGCTGTGTAGGAAAAGATACCAACACCTTTTTCTCTCTGTTTGGTGACTTTAACTTTTAACCAATGTTTTTCCAAATCATTTTAATTTACCCTGTTTAATAGTGATGAGACCCGAGTGAACTCCTGGGGAAGCCATAGTTAAAGGGGTTTTACCACGATCTAATGTTGATTTGGGATTCTCCAGAATGGGTATTTAATCACTTTTCTAAATATATGTGATTATAAAAAGTGTAGCCTGACTAAGATGCCCTTAGTTTCCTGACTGTTTACATTAGTTATGACCAGGAGCTGACAGGAGCTGATCTGGCCCCACTTCCGTTGTTTGCACTTCCTATCTGATGGCAGGGCACATGAACTGAAGGGAGTGGGACAAAAGAGCCTGTGTCTTGTGTATAGAGAATCCACTGGTTGTAATGTAATTATCTGAGTAAACATGCAGACACTCCCTGGCTCCCTGTTCAGCCCTCTCCTCACCCCTGCAGCAGTCTGTGAAGGAACAAAAGAATGCTGCCCGCTTGGAGCTTATCTTCTCTCCTGAGCAGATAAGAGGGAGAAACAAAACCTGTAGAGCTTGTGCACAATACAGTTATCCTCTGTGGATTAGCCAAACAATGTTTACTTAACTACAGAGACTGAGTATCAGCCTCGGAAGCGCGCATGGGAGGTGGAACGATGACATCACAGAGGAGGTACTGAAACACAACCCCTTTTTTCTCAAGACTTTAGATCAGAGTATCAGCCTGTTTGGTGAGAAAAGTACTTCTTGACATAACCCCTTTAAGAACCCACAATATCCCATGAGTTACCATTCAATAAGACGCTTATTTACTGTATTTTGTTTAAAGGGATTGTCCATCTCATAACAAGATAAAAACACAGTAAAATAACAAAACTTATACTCGTCATCCCCCAGTGGTCACATTCCTCTAATTACATCACCATTCGGAAGTGATAAAGAAAAAAAACCTGATGGTCCTAATAGGCAGTAGGGTTGGAGACAATTATCAAAACCTTTTACCCAAAGGTAACTAATTACCCAGTTTCTCCTCTTTTATTACAATTTTCCATAAAATTTAACTTTTATTTAATATTCATAAATTATGACCCTAAAGTTAAAAATTCTAAATAACTTTTGTTAGTAGGGGTAGAACATCACACCATTATATTGACAGTGTTAGGATATCCTATCTATACATTATGGACAGACCTGCCTTGCTATTAAAAAGCTATACCTTGCTTTCCCAACATGTTTCCCCAAGTATCGGTGTCTTCAGGGCCAATGGAGCAATAGAAAGAATAAAAGTATTGTATGTACCTCCAAATTCTGCCAATGAAAACTAGAGATTGTTCTACAAAACACCATCAAGGCTAATAATACTGTATATGGAGGAAATACCATAGATTAATGCCACAGCCACTTCATTCTTCACAAGGACTTCTTAATGGATATTTTTCCACCAATTGCTCAAACCTATGAAAAAACCATCATGAAATATTACTGAATATTTAAGTGGACAACAAAACATTGTTTGAAGTGATGATGATAGACTGTTTATTATACTGTATGTACAGTATGTTGTTAATGTACTTCTGTACATGACAAACATTGTTGGTTTAGCCCTTCTTTGCCTTTTGGACATTGGTTCCATTGGAATAGGGTTCATTTTTCCTATCACATTCTATATGACATCTTATGGATGAAGAAGCATGCTGTTGGGGTGCAGTGGATGCCAACTGTGAGCCTCAGTGAAATGGAGTGGATGCCAACAAACAGGTTTCTAAAGAACTAAACTGTACAGAACTTAAATACACTCTATAGTAATTTTCCTATATTAATGTTTTAAAGAAATCATTTACTCACAGGAGCTTCATACCTTCAAAATTATGAGAAAGTATATTAGAAAGCTGCATAATATAGTAATTCAAGCATACCTCCGGATATAAATAGCTTTCTATAAATGGACAGTACAAGCGAAAATAGGACACTTTGTAAAAATGTATGTCTTACCACTAAGAATTGCTTTTTCTAGACTTACCCTTACTCCTTTCTCCATTGATTGTTTACTTGAAAATCACAGATATTATCCATGCAGCACAGGAGAAAGGGATTTTCAGACCAATAAACCAACAGCTCAGCTCAGGCCACACTGTTATAATATGGGGGCAAAAATGCACTAGCTCCTAATACACTTGTGTAAAACTGGTCTAGCTGTGTTTCTTCTGTATTATTGTATAATAATACACAATAATTTAATATAAAATAGTTTACATGCTTTTTGTTTTTATATTATACATGCTTGTTTTTTTTAGCTTTTTCTCATCAAACCTGTCATCACGCGATATGAATTGTTGTACTTCAAGCAATCAGATATAAGATGGTATTTTACAATTAAGTACTAATTGTCTCCACAATCATTTTAGATATATGTAAATAAATGAAATCATGACATTTCAATGTTTAATATTTTTCTGGAAATTAATGATTGATGGTTTCAATGCTCTTGCTGCTGCTGAAAGGTTCCCAAAGTTGTGCAGTTTTACTTTCTACTAAGTTTAATGATTACTGCTATCACGTATATTTGATCTGTTTGGATGAGGATAACCCTAAAATTTGAAATACCATGTGGAACTATAAAACTTCCATAATCTATACTCAAACCATTTATTAAATATGCATTTTTGTTCTATGGTTCCAAAATATACATAACTCTACAGTTGAAAATGACAAAACCTTGGATAACTTTGCAAAAAAATAGTTTCTCTTGTTTTTCATGAAGAGGGATTAGCCTTAATAGTTTGGTTATAATATAGTCAATAAGCAAATGAGCTATGGAAAAGTGAATGTGACTTTTAACCCCTTAACGCAGAGGCCTATTTTTTTCATGTTCGTTTTTCCCTCCCCGCCTTCCCAGAGTTATAACTTTTTTATTTTTGATTAATAGACATTGAGGGTTTTATTTCATGAGAAAAGGGGGGTTTCTTTCTAGTGTTGTTTTTCATCTAAAATGGGGATTATGGGAAACTGAAAAAAATTCTAAGTGGGGAAAAATGTGAAAAAAACGACTTTGACATGTTTGGGGGTTTTTTGTTTTTTACAGTGTTAATTTTTGGTAAAAGAGTGTTATCTGTTTTTACGGTTATTGAACTATAATACAAAAACATGTATGGTTTTTTTTATTTTTTGGGTACCGTAAAAAGTTCCAAACTTTTTTTCTTTTTTGGAATTTTGGGCCCAAAAAAATTTTTTGTACTAACACCTACAGACTTGAGTGAGGGTGCATTTTTTACGGGCTGAAGCATACTTTTTATTGCTACCAACTTGGAATGAATGGGACTTTTTTATTTAATTTATTCTAATTTGTATGGGACGTGAAATGAGCAAAAAAAACTGTAATTTTGGCGTTTGGAAGTTTTTTCTTCTCCGGTGTTCAGCGCACAGGATGAATGATGTTATATTTTAATTTGTCTGACTTTTTTGGATGAGGTGATACCAAATATGTGTAACTTATTGGGGGAGGGAAGTAATAAAACAGAAAACATGGCGGCAAAGGCAGCCTTCACAAGGCTTCCAGCTGCCATGTTAACCGATTGGGAGCCGCAATTTCGCAACGGGGCCCCATCGAAGTGAGGAATGGTAAGCCATCTTTGTCGAGGCGTCTAAGGGGTTAAACAGTGTGGGATGGCACTAGCTGGTAGCCTCTTACCGGCATTAGGACATACTCATCGTCCAATGTCTTTAAGGGGTTAAATCCTGGTAGGCACATATTAATATAGTCTCTTAATAATGTAGTGCTGGATGTCTTGACAATAAGCCCAGACCTCATGAGATAACAATAGGGTCTGTCAGGGTTCTATTGTAGTATCTGGTATTTTCACATCAAGAATTGCCATTCCCCCCTACAAATGTAATGGCATTGGCACAAGTGACCCCACTCAAAGCCTCTGATGGAATTGTAAATATAGTTTTAAATATCAGTCTAATTTCAGGATAATCAAAGTTAACACCTCTGTACCTACTGGTCTGAAAGGTCATACATAACATCTAAAGATAACCTGTCAGACCAGTCTGTCAGAAGGGTGTTACCAATTCTGAGTGTGTCCCTGCACAATCTGAAATTCTCCAATCAATGCAGAAAGTGTTAGTGTGTGTAGGGACATGCCCATTTTAGAACTCGAATGGTAACACCCAGCTGACTGATTCAGTGAAGCATTTCTAGAAAAATAATAGAGTTATAGAGTTAGAAGATGCTCTAGAATTGCTATTTCACGAAGAACAATAGTTTTTACTAAAACAGACATATCAGAAGATGTCCCAGGTCCTCTTTAAGGTAGTTTACTATCCCTGCAGATTTGGTTATACATCTTTTGTGGTCTAGAGTTGTCTAGGTTTTAATATTAATAGTAAGAAGAATACTGAACTTAAAGAATACTAAATGGAATAATGATAAGATCCATGGTCGGCTAGGGCAATGAAAGGTTTACTGCTAACATTCCTAATAGTTTAAAGTGGTGAGTGGCAACATTCCCCAATGCCCGGCCTATACCCATTTTTATCTTAAGTGTTGTATACCCACTTTTCAGACCTCCTCTCTTGTTGACTTTTAGACAGCAAAAGATCCATGGGATACTGGACCTAAATCAGCTGATCACTGGGGGAGGATGCCCTAATGAGACATCTCATAAGTCAATTATTGTTATATTTTGGTGCTATTTTATGATGAAAATTACACAAATAAATTTTCTCTCCTTGTTTACAATCTAACACTTAACAAGCATTTGTAATTTTTTGTACAGTGTTTCCATTACTGAACTTTTGGTTTTAAATTTTTATACATGATGGAGATCAAAATTTACTATTCTGTTAGACAACCTGGAACACTGTATTTAAAGATTAATTGAAAGACAAGCATAATTTTCTAGCAGGGTTTATTGTGTACTTTACTTCTTTGAACTTCAGCGTGCAATGATTTTATTTCCTTCATATTCAGGTGAAATGTGAATTCCCAAATTACTTTTAAAGCAGCATGGAAAAATAATAAAATATTAAATAGGTAAAGTGAATGAATACAATTGTACATGTGCAACTCTCTATCTGCACATAAAAGTTTCTAGGGACACAAGTGCTCAACAGTTGTGCTAGCAAACAGTCACTCGCTAACTTTTAACTTTCATTTGATCTGGAAATAAAGAATGAGAGATGCTTTTATTTTCCAACCACATAATATCCTATGTTTATATTTAAATGCAAAACTTTCTGTACCACAATTCCTCTGGCTTAACTGTGTGCAAACTTTATAGCTACAAAATACAAAGCAGCATCTTAAAGGCAAATGCTTCATAACCTGGGTCTTTTTAAGGAAACCATTATTCTACTGCTAACAAGGTGCATGGAACTTTACTTTATCAGACAGTTCTATCAATATCAAATAGGGAGCTTCACTATGAATCGCTAGGATGCAGATTCAAAAGTGACAACCCATATGGCTGCAATTCAAGCCTTGACTACTGCCCCAATGTAAATCAGAAGTACACATTGCTATAATTAAAAAAAATTGTAAATATATAATATAGTTTTCTGTTTTAGTTGTTTTATTTAAGAGGTTGACCTGCACTGGTCAACTTGTGACCTTGGTCATCCTGTTTCCATTTTTCAAAGTATAGATGGATTTCTAAGTATGAGGATGAATTAAAACCAGAAATGAAACAGGATTGAGCAAAGAATGCACACAAGGTAACTGCTATTAAGACTTTTTTTACTATTAACAGCTTTACCACATTCACCCACC
The DNA here is from genome assembly GCA_025379985.1 of Phyllomedusa bahiana. NCBI lineage: Eukaryota > Metazoa > Chordata > Amphibia > Anura > Hylidae > Phyllomedusa > Phyllomedusa bahiana. The sequence continues at coordinate 11,153 of JAODAL010049284.1, forward strand.
ATGCTTTTCCCGGCCTCTATAATCTCAGCCTCCATTTTCCTTTAACAAATTGCGTATCCTTAAACCCCACCAACTTCTTCCCCACTGTAAATGCCCTCCACAATAAACAATCAAATTACTCCCACCTGTTAACCCTCTCTCTGCTCCTACTGGCTGCTGGAGACATATTTCCTAACCTTAGGCCCCATCAGCACATTCCCACTATTATATCTACCTTTCCTAACCAATCTACTACTACAAACTCCGTTAACCCCTTAAACAATAACCCATTCCCTTGATCCATGCTCCCCTTATTTCTCTCTGTGGAGCTGTCTGGAACGCACAGTCTATATGCAACAAACTCTCCTACATTCACGACCTCTTTATCCTTCCCAGGTCTGACATAAGCCTGGCTAACATCCTCTGACAAAGCCTTCCCTATTGCACTCTCTTTTGCTGGCCATCAATTTACCCATGTTCCCTGTCCTGGTAACAAGCATGGTGGAGGCGTCGGTCTTTTCATATCAGATACCTGTTCCTTTGTCCCTACTCCACCTCTAACTTCCCTCACCCTCCCCTCCTTTGATGTGCACTCCGTCCTCATCTACTCCAACAAGCGGCCATGGTCTTACGACTGCCAGGCCCTGCAAACGTCTTCCTTGACCACTTCGTTTCCTGCCTTCTCTACTTTCTTTCCACTGACAACCCTTCTATCATCATGGGAGATTCCAACATCCCTATCGACACATCCCCCTCAAATGCCAGCAAACTGTTATCGCTCTCCTCTTCCTTTGAAACTGATTTGCAGGCAGTTTTCCAACATGATAACAACCCCAAACACACCTCCAAGATGACCACTAGCTTGAGGGTAAAGGTGCTGGACTGACCAAGCATATCTCCAGACCTAAACTCTATTGAGCATCCCTGGGGTAACCCCAAACAGAAGGTGGAGGAGTGAAAGGTTTCTAACATCTACTAGCTCCATGGTTTCATCATGGAGAAGAGGAAGAGGATTTCAATGGCTGCTTCCTGTGAAGCTCTAATGAATGCCATGCCCAAGAGAGTTAAAGCAGTGCTGGAAAATAATGGTGGCCACACAAAATATTGACACTTTGAGCACAATTTGTCCATTTTCACTTAGGGGTGTACTCACTTTTGTTGCCAGTGGTTTAGACATTGATGGCTGTGTGTTGAGTTATTTTGAGGGCACACCAAATTTACACAAGATGTACATAACTATTTTACATTGTATCAAAGAGTCATATTGTCAGTGTTGTCCCATGAAAATATATAATACAATACTTACAAAAATGTGAGGGATGTACTCACTTTTGTGAGATTCTGTATCTGTACAATGTTCTTCTCCTATAACCTGCTTCTCCCTTGTTACTAAGGACAAGCTTTCCTCTCTACTCTCCACATCCAAGCTGACTACCTGGCATATTCATCCTGTCATCCATTGGCATCATGGAATTGGCCCTTTCATGGATCTCCTCATACCTCACTGATCAGATGTTTAGGATTTCTCTATCTTGCATTACCCCCTCCTCTCATCCTCTCTCTCTGTTGGTGTCCCTCAGGGTCCTTAGTCCTGGGTCCTCTACTCCTCTTTATCTACACGCCTGGCCTAGATCAGCTTATTGCATCACCAGATAATAACTCTCCATGATCCCAGAATGTATATCATCCATTTTTTCCTTCTTCTCCTCCCACCTCCTAAAATTAAATGTGGAGAAAACGGAATTCATCATCTTTCCGCCTTCCCACTCTATCCCCCCCCCTGATCTATCTATGAGAACTAATGGTTCTACACTTTCACTGGTCCTGAAAGTCGACTGCCTTGGGATAACCTTTAACTCTTCTCTATCTTTCTAGACACAAATCCAAGCCCTTACTTTTGCTGCTGCCCTCACCTGTAAAATATTTCTTGAATCCGCTCATTCCTTAACCCTGACACTACAAAAATGCTGGTCCACACCATTATCATCTCCCACCTAGACTACTGCAAAATCCTTCTCTGTCGCCTCCAGTCTTGCACTCTTGTTCCCCTCCAAACCATCCTCAACTCTGTTGTCCGTTTTCTCCTTGCTACTCCTCTGCCTCTCCTGTTTGCCACTTCCTTCACTGGCTACCCATTGCCTGGCAAATTCAATTCAAGTAACAAACCATGACCTACAGGTCTCTCCATAAACTCTCACCCCATGCATCTCTGCTTTAATCTACAAATACTTGTCCTCACACAATCTTTGCTCCTCACAGAACCTTCTTCTCTGCTCTCTCTGTGTCAGCTCCTCACAACCATCTCCTTCTCCCATGCATCCCCCATACTCTGGAACTCATTAACCCAACACAATAGATTCTCCGCCATTCTCACTAGATTTCAAAAACAACCTGACAACCTACGTCTGTAATACAGCATATAACCTACAATAATCCTGCTGCCCTTACTCCACCCCACACACATGTTTGCCCAGCATCTTCTGTCTCTTTTCTCCTCCCTTGTAAATTGTAAGCCTTCATGGGCAGGGCCCTCTCTCCCTCTGAACCAGTTGTTAGTCAGTAGTAAATGTTGCCATTGCACTTTGTTTAGACCTATGTTATGCATGTTACTCCCCTCGAATATGGAGCACCCTGGAATTAATGGAATTAAAAAATATGCAAATAAGCGCTAGAGAAGAAAACTAAGTCTCAGGTACTAACTATTGGAAGCAGCATGCCTATATGTTGCATCCATTCCATTAATAAGGAATGAAACATGATTGAGGGCAGTACAGTTTCTTATTGAATAAACCAAATAGGTTTATAGAGACTCTTTTTTCAGGATATACTACATGGGAATAAAAACTATTCAAATTAGCTACCTGCTCTGTACTGACATTGGGTGTCTTATCCTTTTGGAAGAGTGATTTGTCTAGTAGGAGACAATTTTCTTTGTTTCAAAGGAAAACTAACTTGTATCCATTTTTTTACCATTAGCCATTGCCTTAACTCCTTAACCCTTTAAGGTCTAAGCCTGTTTTGGAGTTAAAGGGGATGTATCGCTTCCTTACTTCGGCTGATTCACACTGCTCTTAGCTTCTCAACTCTGTGAATGCAGGGGCGTTTCTTCCCCTCCCAGCTGGATGACATCATCCCCCCTTCACTGCTGGCCTGAGACTTCCCCCCCCCCTCCCCTCTGAGTCCACATATCACTGTGTCTCTCCCTATCAGTCTTATTTTATAAGAGCTGTATACATATCACAGGCTGCATTCAATCTAATCTGAGCACTGATCTCTCACAGCTGGAGATGTATTACAGCTTTCTAAGAACGGCACAGATCTGCGTATATATGCAGGAGAGTTAGGCACAGGGACAAAACTGTCATGTTTTCTCATTGTACAATCTGCTGCAGTCCGTTTCTGCTAGGTGTGGAGACAGAAAATGCTACGGCCCCTAACTCTGAGTCAGAGACACAGCTCCGTGAATCGACCCAGGGGCTGTACAGAATGTAAATGAGCTCTCAGCTAGTGAATTGCAAGGAGGAGGAATTAGACCCACACTGGATATCAGTGTAAATAAAAACACAAGATAAGGGACACTGTGAGAACAAGGCAGCTTTGCTAATGACATCCAATTGCAAAGTTGCTTGTTTTCACTGTCCCCTTATTCTGAAGACCATTTAATGAAACGATAACACCCCTTTAAGGACCAAGCCCTTTTTTTACAAATCTGACATGTGCCACTTTATCTGTGAATAACTTTTCAATACTTTTAACCATCCATGTGATTCAGAGATTGCTTTCTCGTGAAACATTGTGCTTTAATTTAGCAATTAATTTTGGTCGATAAAATCCTTGCTTAGATGTGAAAAATATCGAAATGTTGTGAAAATTTGGAAAAAATTTGCCATTTTCAAAGTTTAAAAATTTCTGTGTGCAAGACCCCAATAGTCACACCAAACAAAGTAGTAATAATGAACATCTACCATATGTCTACTTTGTGTTGGCATGATTTTTTTAAACATCCTATTATTTTTTAAGACATTTGGGGCTTTGAAATTTATAGCAAATTTTAACATTTTCAATAAAATTTACAACACAGATTTTTTTTTGGAACCAGGCCACTTCTGATTTGGTTTTGGGGGCTTGTAGTTAGAAACCCCCATAAATGATCCATTTTCAGAAATACACCCCTTAACATAGTTCAAAAACTGCATTTAGGAAGTTTATTAACCCTCTGGGTATTTTGCAGAAATTAAATGAAAGCAAAGGTGAAATTTCAAAATTTAACTTTTTTGCAGTTTCCATTTTTTGTTCATTATTATTTCTTGAAACCCCAAGATTTAACCCAAAAAATCGCAACTCAAAAAATGATTCTCTTGTTATGCAGTTTTTAGAATATCCCAGTTGTGCCCATATGCCGCTTTTTGACTCTTCCACAGGCCTCAGAATTGAAGGAGAATTTCCTTGTTTAGAATAATTTTTCAGGCTTTTTATGGTAGTGTGGCAGTGACAGATGTGGGAACAGAAGTTACAAACTTTCTTTTTACTGACAAACAGCTATAACAATATGAGTGGGGGGGAAACGGGGACTTGGCAATGAAGGGTTTAATTTTTGTTGTTTATTCCCTGTATGAGCCAGTGATGATCACTGGCCAGAAAATGTTTAACTAAAAGGGCAAACTGTCCTGATCAACAGCTGGCACAAATAGATCACAGGGCCAGTGAAGTGATTAGGCATTTGAGGGGTTAATAAAGTTTTTCAGGCTGTGACAGCCCGATCGCAGCACGGGGACACTAGGACCCAGCACAGAATACATTCCCCAACTCTAGCTCACCAGAACAGCCTGGGACTGGATCAGCTTGAATTTTTTGATTTCAGCAGACTGACTGACCAATCCAGCCGATCCTCAGCATGGGACTCTGTGATTGATCACCTGCTTGTGTGCTTTGCTAATTAGCGCCCAGAAACAGCATTAGTATAGAGCTTCACCTTATTCATCAAGGGTAGACAGAAAGCTTTCAAAACATTCCTGATGTCATGGGAGCATTAACAGGCAGTGAACCAATGACGTACAATCCCCCGTCGGGTGCCTTAAAGGGTTAATGACCGCCCACCGAATTTTGGCGTCGCTGTAGATTTCGGGGTTTGCGGCGCCCGATGCCGCAGCTGCGCTAGGATCGGGGCTGTACTACAAGGCCCCGATCCCAGAGCATGTCCTGCAAGCACCGGGGAGCGGAGGAACCTCCGCAACCCAGTGCTTTAGCCGTTTGATTGTGGCGGTGCGTTACCCAGCGCAATCAAGGGTTCCCCTGCTCTGTCGGGTGATCGGAACACCCGGTGACCCGACAGAGCCCGGGGAACGGCTGCACAGCCAGCCCTAGGGAACTAGAGTGGCCCCCAGAGCTGCCTGTGTACTAAGCCAGTGACCAGGACACACTGTGTGTTGTCCAGTAGTGTTGAGCGATTATTATCAACAAAGTTGAAATCGGCACGGTATTTACGTTGATCGGATTTTTTAGATCACGCGATAATTTAGGTAAAATCTGTGCATAATCTATTAATATCGCGCCATTTTTGCGCTTCCTGTCTTCTGGCGGCCAGCAAATCAGCTTACAGATAGAGCAAGGGTGAGATGTGGTTTCGCGTCATGACGGATGTTAGTCGCGATTGGCTGGAAAACCATACCTCGTTTTACATGAATAGCCATTCCGTTCATGATCAGTGTGTGTCAGTATCTCAAGCAGTAGGACGTGCGCTCTGCCTCTGTGAAACAGCTCAGCGAAATTATTCTGTTTGTTCACAAGACACTCTATTTTTAGCTGTGATCCTTAGAACCTAGTTAGATCAGAAATTTTCAGATTTTAGGTAGTTAGGCAGAGAATTTTAAAGGAGCATCTACCGCTGTAAACCACAGTATGACCATTAAACCTGTCTGACCCACAGATTAAAAAGTGCAAGAAAAAGGAGTCTTTGAACCACCATTTTAGTTGAACGGGGACATTAACTATATCTGTCCTGAAACCGCAGTATGACCATTAAACCTGTCTGACCCACAATTAAAAAGTGCGCAAAAGGAGTCTTTCAACCACCATTTTAGTTGACTGGACATTGACTATACCTTTCTGTACCACAGTATGACCATTAAACCTGTCTGACCCACAGATTAAAAGTGCCGGAAAAAGGATTCTTTGAACCACTTTTTTTAGTTGAACTGGACATTGACTATACCTGTCCTGGGTCACAGCATGAGCCACAAACCTCCCATGACCCCCAGATTAAAAAGTCCCGGGAAAAAGGAGTCTTTCAACACCATTTTAGTTCACTGGACATTGATTATATCTGTCCTGTACCGCAGAATGACCATTAAACCTGTCTGACCCACAGATTAAAAAGTGCCGGAAATAGGAGTCTTTCAACCACCATTTTAGTTTCACTGGACATTGACTATACCTGTCCTGGGCCACAGCATGAGCCCCAAACCTGCATGAGCCCCACATTTAAAAAGTGCTGGGAAAAGGAGTCTTTGAACCACCATTTTAGTTTCACTGGACATTGACTATATCTGTCCTGTACCGCAGAATGACCCCTGAACCTGTTTGACCCAGAGATCACAAAGCTGCACTATGCTATTTTGTACAGTGACTGTCATTTAGTATATTTTTTGGTAACTGACATTTGTTTGCAGAATTTATTTAGGGAAGTTTTATTTATAGTTTTACATTATCATTTTTCTTTTTTTTCAAGTGTGATAACATACCACATACACCCCTCCCTGCAGTTTTTAACTGTATTAAGTATTTTTTACATGTATAGATGTGTTAATTCATCCACACACCCCATAAGTAATACAATGTCCTAATCATCCCCAAAACACGTCTTAGTTGAGAAGACTTTTGCCCTCCGGGCTTCTGAAGTGATTCAGCCAATCAATTCAATGTTTCATTTTTCCTCCAAATCCTTCTTCAGGGATTAGGGACAGACTCCCCTGGTAATCAAATGAGCGACCCCCATAGTGACTCCAGCCCCAGAAAATTTTAAGCCTCAAATTGTGAAATTTTGTGTCCAGCCCTGGGGCCTTTTTGACACTACTTAACCTCACAGAAATCACCTTTTAAAAATCTGTTTTTTTAAGAAATTGAAGCTCTCCTGATTGCCCCTAACGGTGAGAGCCAGTGCTGCCGTCAGCCATCTGTTAACACGGAGGTCCAGCTGCAAGGGCCAGACTTACAGTGGGTGCGGTGAGAGCCCAGGCTGGCGTCCGTCATCTATTAACACGGTAAAAATGCCCTTATGAAGCAGCAACGAAAACATTCGTGCTGAAGCAGAGTGGGGAAAGGGGAAGTGTGAGGCAAGACCTCCAGCCTTCCTCAGTACACAGTCAAGCCCTGGGTACGCTTGCCCCTCCGTATGAATGCGGACCAAATTGAGCTTCACTTGGAAATACTGGTGGTTAACGCTCTTTTTCCACCCAGGTGCCCTTTTTCTTGGCTTTCTTTTTCTCATTTTATTTCAACGTGCTGGAGGAAATTGTCTCTTGTTCTTTGTTCTCTGTCCGTGCTCCATACTCCATGTCCTCAGAAAAACCTACATCTGGGCAAATCTTCCTGTACCTCCCTTGTACAATTCAGAGGAATTATTTTACCAGCTATTTTGTACATGCAAGTTTTTTATTATTTAATTCTAGAAAACACATTTTTTAAAATAGGATGGATCCCACCATGTCTTTGTTTCTTTTTTTTTAATTGTATTAAATAGGTGTCTCAATACAGGTATTGCTAGCTATGTTAAAGATCTTGAAAAACAGTCATTTTCAATATGTGTCCATTAACAGTTTTCCTACTATTCCTGTTCTGACAGCACCATCACCCTTGAGCCACTCTTGACAATTGTGAATTACAAATGTCTGTAAGAAACCAGAATTTTTACAATAGCAACATTAGTCTAGCTGCATTTCACAGCAAAAAGCCCCCAAAAATTCAAAACATGACCCATGAGCCACTTTTGACAATTGTGTAGAACAAATGGGCTGTTAGAAACAAAAAATTTTTTTATAATAGGACCTGTAGTATAGCTGCAATCACAGCAAAATGCCCCCAAAAATTCAAAGTATGACCCTTTTAGCACTTTGGACAATTGTGAAGAACAAATGTCTGTTAGAAACAACATTTTTTTTTTATAATAGGATCTGTAGTATAGCTGCATGTCACAGCAAAATGCCCCCAAAAAATTAAAAAAATGACCCTTGAGCAACTTTTGACAACTGTGAAGAAAAAATGTCTGTTAGAAACAATTTTTTTTTGAAATAGGGCCTGTAGTATTGCTGCATTTCAAAGCAGCATACCCAAAAATTATAAAAATGACTTCTCACCACTATTAAAAATTGTGAGGGGAAAATGCCACTTAAAAACCACATTCTCTTCCAAAGGACCATGATTATTGCTGTATCTCACAACATGAAACCCCAAAAATACTTTAAAAATGACTTCTCAGCCACTGTTAAAAATTGTGAGGGGAAAATGCCACTTAGAAGCCACATTTCTGTTCCAAAGGACCATGATTATAGCTGTATCTCACAGCAACATGACCCCAAAAAATTATAAATATGACTTCTCAGCCACTATTAAAAATTGTGATGGAGAAATGCCACTTAGAAGCCACATTTCTGTTCCAAAGGACCATAATTATAGCTGTATCTCACAGCAACATGACCCCCAAAAATTATAAATATGACTTCTCAGCCACTATTAAAAATTGTGATGGAGAAATGCCACTTAGAAGCCACATTTCTGTTCCAAAGGACCATAATTATAGCTGTATCTCACAGCAACATGACCTCAAAACCATTGACAATGTGAAAACTTCTAAAGATAAAGTGAGTAAATGGAATACGGTGTTGTCATGAAACCTTGCTGTCTTTTACAGTTTCCTCACAAACAAAACCACAAAATGAACTGTTGGGAAAAGAGAAAAAAAAATTGCAGTAAGAAATGATCATTTTAAAAAAAAGTTTCAAGAGGAAACCCTTTCTGTTTGAAGAGGAATGTGAAGTAGACCGGCAACTAATCGGTGACCTCGGCAATTGGGCCACAACAACATCAGAGATTCATGCCTGATTCATCTTGATGAAAGTCAAAACGATCCACATTTTCTGGGAAAGCCGGATGCATTGTCTGTAATGACTCCTCCAGCTGTGCTGAAGGTCCCTCAGATATGACGCTGGCTGCGGGCAGGACACACCTCTATGCGTGGCGAGCGAGCTCGGGCCATTCGTCCATTTTGGATACCCAAAGTCTATTGGGTCCGGAACACATACAAAAACATCGGGGTTGAGATGCAGATGTCGTGCACCATGATCTTAAGCTGGTTTTCTGTGGTTTGGATTGGTGCCCTGCATTGCATGTGTTGGTGAGGGGTAAATAAAGATTGCCAAGGTCACCATTAGGTTTCTTTTCCACCTTGCCTGCTGCTGCTGCCGCTACGGTTGCTTGGCACTCTACTGCGTCACGGTCGCTGATTGTTGTTCCACTGTGACATTTTGAGGAACGTGAAGCAGAAAGTAACAGATGTCTCCAGTTGATCAATCAGCAAGGTCTCCATTGCCTGCATTTTACCCCTCTATTTGGGTGGGGGGAAGGAAAGTGCTGAGTTTTGTTTTTGTACCGGGGATGCAGGAGGGTGGCCACCCAGTAACTTTGTTCATTTTGATGGCCTTAATGCGAGGGTCCATGTTTGGAGAAATGGAGCAAACCAAGCACTCATGTGAGAGATGGAGCCTTGATTTCCAAGCCTCTGGGTCAAGGGGCACTAACAAACTGATCTTTCTCATCTTTCTCCTCCGCCTCAATTCGCGCCAACCTCTTTCCAAGGCAGGGACGTCCGGTAACGTCGTGTCTAGGAAAACCTCCTCCTCCTCCTCCGCTTCTCCGGCACAGCTTCAACACGCCCTGACTTGCCTGAGAAAGAGCACCCTGAAGCTGATGCCTCCTTGCACTAGCCCTGGACCCCGAACCACTGCCTAATGAAACCGATAAAATTGAGAAACTGTTGGGGCCTTGTGGATTTGACGGAGAGAAAGGCTCCGTGTCCGCATCTGTGTCCATCTCCTCCTCCGTCGCTGGCGGACCTGTTGTTTCAGAGTGTCCAACGATCGTTCCAGAACTAAGATCACCACAATGCTCATGCTGACAAGGGCATGTCCGCACTGACCATTTTGGTGGCTCTCAAAACTGGCAAGGATGGTGCAGAGCTCTTTTACCTGCCTCCACTCTCGGTGGCTCAACACCCCGAGGTCCGCACCGCTGCTTGTCAGGGCCCTGTGGTCACTTCGCATGCTTAAATGGCATTGCGCTGCGGCCACAATCGCTGGAGCATGTGGAGGGTGGAATTCCAGCGTGTTGCCACGTCAACAATGAGACGGTTGACGGGGGGGCCGAGCTGACGCTGCAATGTAGCCAGGCGGGACGAACAGGGTGCGAATGGCGGAAGTGCAACTCAGACCTCGAGCCTTCCCCAGCAGCAGTCCAGACCCAGTAGCTTTTTTAGAAATTTCTGGACGACAAGGTTCATGACATGTGCCAGCAAGGGATGTGCTCCAGCCTACCGCTCTTTTAAAAGGGGGGCCAGCAGATTTCGCCTGTTATCGCACACCACCTTCCCTGGCACAAAGGGTCTTGTCACCCAGCCAGTGCTCGGTCTCGTTGCGGAGAGCCCTCCCCAGCTCCTGACCTGTGTGTGGACGGTCTCCAAGACAGATTAAATTTCAACACGGCCTGGTTTTCTCTGGGCACGTGATGCCCCCAGAGGACCTTGGTGAAAGAGCCCTGAACCATCATTGGGGTTTTTAAGATCGTGTGCCGAGCCTGAGAGCCCCCCCTCACCCCCAGAGACACCCACCCACCACCCAGTGACTGTCACAAGGGTATAGCGGCCTTGGCCGTGCTTTCTAGTCCCCTGTGTCGGTGGTCAGATGGACTTTTCCTGACACAGATACAGACAGCGCGCTTGAAATTTAGATGACACGTGGGGTGGCCAGGGCAGGGGACGGCTTTTCTGGCAAAGAAATGTCTGCTCGGCAATCTGGTATTGGGGGCAGGCAAGGGCCATGACGTGGCGGAACCCATCTGTGTCCACCAAAACGGAAAAAGGCAACATTTTCAAGGACAAAAAGCCTGGCAATGCCGACATTTAGGCTTTTGGCCTTGGCATGGTTTGGGTTAAAGTGTTTCTTCTGCTACCAAACCTGGAAGACAGAAGGCTGGCTGCTACACTGGCCGCTGTACGGCGTGCAGGTCATCAAACTGGCGGAAGGAGAAGGGGTAGGATTAGTCTGTGGTGGTGCTGATGGTACTCGGGCGACGGTGGAGGCTGAAGCGGAGGCTGATCCCTGATCATGACTCTGAGAAACATTCGGCAAACTGAGGAACGCTTGGTGTTTCGGAGGAGAGGAGGCGGGGGGACAGAGGGTTTTGACAGTGGTTGGAGCCCGGCGTCGGTCTGGCCTTTTTTGGCCAAGTGTTGCCTCCATTTCAACTCATGCATTCGCTGCAGTACTAACATTTTGTTTTTAAACACCTAAGATTCTTGCCTCTACTTAGGGTTTTTTACGGAAAAAGGCGGCATATGACATCGCGGGGAATCAGGGCTTCTCAAAGAAGGCCCACTTAGAGTTCCGGGATTTTTTTTGACGGTGAAAAAGCGGGGAGCGGGTTTCCGCTGACTGTGGCTGGGGGAATCTATCACAGACTTCGCAACCACCCTCCCCTTTTTTGGGGGGGGTGGGACCCGTCGACACACCCCCCATCGTCTTCCTCCTTTCCAGTGTAAAGCGCTCGCAAGCAATTCGCTGAAAAGACCACGAGGGATCCGCAATGTCGTCATCATCTCATCAACCAGGTATTCGTCTCAAAAAATTTCTCCCCCCCAGGAGCTGGGGGGCACAACAAGAGGACGCAAGGGTTGCCAACCCCCCCCCGGTTTTTTGCCGATTACCGGGCTTCCTTCTCCCCTCTGATGGAATCAGTAACTGGGCGTCAGAGCAGAGAAATCATCATCTTTGGGCCTTTTTGATTTTTTAACATGCCTTATGACACCAAACCCAAAATTTTAATCAAAAAGGGGCCCCTTCAGAAATGGATTTTTCCCACATGTGGGTACACGGTTGACATTTGGCTGCCCCCTTTCATGTTGGATGGATGCTATGAGCTGATGACGACATTTGGGGTCCGTACGGGGGGACAGGAGGAAAGACTGCGGGGAGGGCGGGTTTGCATTAACCACTGAAGAACAATTGGCGACGCTGTTCTTTTACTGAGATTCACAAGGGCCCTGACCCCGATGACAGGCCTGACACCCCTGCAACTACGACCGCGGCCAGCGTTTTCGCCCACGAGGAGCACCTTCTCCTCCTCACCTCCTTTTCCACCCCTCTCTTTGCCCCTTTACCCCCTGAATTTCCCGCTCCATTTTTCAGAAGATAAAAATTTAGAAGGTAGGAAGATTTTTGGGAAAGTCCTTATTAAAAGACGGCAAAATCACAGCTATTCTCAAATCCCTAAAATCAAAAAAAATTGCTGGATTGAAATTTAAGTCTAGGTACCTCATCAAAAAGCTTGACTGCCCAAAAATAAAAAAACACCTGCTAAAATTTATACGGATAAAAACGGATTTTTGGCACCTATAAATTCACCTGTGGTACACAAAATTGCTGATTCAATTTTTAAATGCAAAGTAGCGCAATCAAAAAAACTTGACTGAACAAAAGTGAAAAAAACACCTTCTAAATTATAGGGATAATATAAGTATTATTTGCACCTATCAGTACACCTGGGGTTGACTACAAATTTGCTGGATTCAAACTTAACTGAAAGGGGGGGCTCTATCAACAAAGCGGGCCCTGCGCCAAAGTAAAAAAAAAAAAAAAAACACTACTGAAATTTAACGGGATAAAAAAAGGGAATTTTTTGGCCCCTATCAATTCACCTGTGGTGACTACAAAATTTGATTCAAATTGAACTGCAAGGTAGCTCTATAAACAAAGCTTGACTGACCAAAATGAAAAAAAAACCCCGTCTGAAATGTTACGGATAATAAAAGGTTTTTCGGCACCAACAGTACACCTTGGTGCCCTACAAAGTTGCTGGTTCAAATTTAACTGCAAGGTGGTCAGCAACAAAGGGGGCCGCGCCAAAGTAAAAAAAAAAAACACGTATCGAAATGTAAATAGGGGATAATAAAAGGTTTTTTTTTTTGGCACCTTCAACCTGGTGACTAAAAAATTGCGGAATTCAAATTTAACTGCAAGGGGCTAATCAACAAAGCTGACTGGGAAAAATTAAAAAAAGAACACCACTGAAATGTAACTGATAATAAAATGGATTTTTTCACCTAACAAAAGACCGCAGTTACTAGAAAAGATCTGTTCCAATAAAAGGCAATCAATGTCTAAACAAATTGGCTGAAAAATACCCATATCCTTTAAGAGCTTGCTGTTTCCCCCCCCGGGGTCCCCCCCCCCCCCACCCCGGATTTTTACAGGGGTAGATGCTCCTTTAAAATTATCTGCCTAACTACCTAAAATCGCAAATTCTGATCAAACTAAGTTCTAAGGATCACAGCAAAAAGTAAGAGTCTAAAAAATAGAATAATTTCGCTGAGCTGTTGCTGAGCTTTTGGACGAGGGAAGCGCACTCCTACTGCATGAGACGCTGACCACACTATCTGAACAGGAAAGGGGTGTTCATGTAAAACGAGGTCATGTGATTTTTTCCCGCCAACGCAACCATACACACCCAGTCATACGCACACACACATCTCACCCGCTCTTTTCTTAACTGATTGCTGGCCGCCAAAAAGACGGAAGCGCCGAAAATGGCGCGATATTAAAGATTATCACAGATTTTAACCAAATTTAAACGCGTGATCTAAAAAATCCGATCAAATAAAACCGTCCGATTTCAACTTTGTTTATAAAATCGCTCAACACTATATTACATTTCAGATACGTGTTTTTTTTACTTTGGCGCAGGCCAGTTTGTTATAGAGCCCTTGCAGTTTTAAATTTTAATCCCGCAATTTTATAGTCACCACAGGTAATTTATAGGTGCCAAAAATACCTTTATTACCGTATATATTTCAATACATTTTTTTCACTTTTTCACAGGCCCTTTGTTTTAAAAGCCACCTTGCGTTAAATTTGAATCCACAATTTTTTACACCACAGGTGAATTGATGGGTGCCAAAAATACCTTTTATTTTCCGTATACATTTCAGAACGTTTTTTTCACTTTTGCCCAGCCCCGCTTTGTTGATAGAGCCACCTTGCAGTTTTAAAATTTGATCCACAATTTTGTATCACCACAGGTGAATTGATAGGTGCCAAAAAAAACCTTTCAGATACGTTTTTTTTTCACTTTTCCCCGTCCGCTTTGTTGATGAGCCACCTTCAGTTAAATTTTTTTTTTTTTTAATCCCAATTTTTAGTCACCACAGGTAATTTATAGGTGCCAAAAAACCTTTTATTATCCGTATACATTTTTAGATACTTTTTTTTTTACTTTGGGGACAGGGCCCCGTTTTTGATAAGCCACCTGCAGTTAAATTTCAAAACACAATTTTTTTTGATTTAGGGATTTAAAATAGCTGTGATTTGCCGCTTTTAAAAAGAGACGTTCCAAAACTCTTTCCATACCCTCTCAAAATGTATCTTTCGAACATGGAGCGAAATGCAGGGTAAGCGAGCAAAAAGGGGGTAGGACTGGAGTAGAGGTACGGAGAAGGGGCTCCTTCCCGTGCTGGCGACAACATGCATGCCAGCGGGTCGTCGTTGCGACTTCAGCCGCATCGCTGGGTCGGGGACTGTGAATCTCAGTAAACGAACAGCGTCGCCAAACTGTTCTTCATGGTTAATGCCAAAACCCCACCAGCATCTTTTCCTCCTCGTCCTCCCCCTTTACGGCCACAAATGTCGTATCAGCATCATGAGCATCCGTCCAACAGAAACGAAGGCAGCCCAATGTCAAATCGTGTACCCACCCCTGTGGGTAAACCATTTTCTGAAGACCTCTTTGATGACAAAATGTGGTTGGGGTCAGAAGGCATGGTAAAAGGTCAAGAGGCCAAGGATGAAGAGTTTCTCTGCTCTGACCCCAGTTACTGATGCCATCAGGATGAAGAAGCCGGTCAATCGCAAAAATCCCGGGCGGTCGGCAACGCCTTGCAGTGCCTCTTGCTTCGAGCCCGCAGCTCCTGGATGCAGAAAGTCGGGACGACCAAGTCACCTGTGTTGTTGATGATGATGACGACATTGCGGATCCATCGTGGTCTTTTCCGCAGAATTTGCTTGCGAGCGCTTCATCACTGGACGAGGAGGAAGACGATGGGGTAGTGTCAATACGGGTCCCACCTCAAAAAGGGAGAGGGCGGTCACAGGTGTCCGCTGATATGATTCCGCCACCATGGTCAGCGGAAACCCCGCTCCTCGCTTATCGCCGTCAAAAAGGTCCAGGACCTCTCAAGCCTGGGCCTTCTTTGAGCAAGCCTCTGATTCACCCAGCGATGTCATATGCCGCCTTTGCCGTAAACGCATAAGTAGAGGCAAGAATCTTAGGTGTTTAACCACCACCAACATGTCTAGTCACATGCAGCGAATGCATGAGTTGAAATGGAGGCAACACTTGGCCAAAAAAGGCCAGACCGACGCCGGGCTTCCAACCACTGTCACACCTTCTGTCTCCGCCTCCTCCTCCTCCGCCACCACCAAGCGTTCCTCAGCTGCCCATGTCTCTCAGAGTCATGATCAGGGATCAGCCTCCGCTTCAGCCTCCACCGTCGCCCGAGTACCACCAGCACCACCAGAGACCCATCCTACCCCTTCTCCTCCCGCCAGTTTGACAACCTGCACGCCGTACAGTGGCCAGTCTAGCAGCCAGCCTTCTGTCTTCCAGGTTTGGGAGCAGAAGAAACACTTTAACCCAAACCATCCCAAAGCCAAAAGCCTGAATGTCGGCATTGCCAGGCTTTTGGCCTTGGAAATGTTGCCTTTCCGTCTGGTGGACACAGATGGGTTCCGCCACGTCATGGCCCTTGCCTGCCCCCAATACCAGATGCCGAGCAGGCATTTCTTTGCCAGAAAAGCCGTCCCTGCCCTGGCCAGCCACGTGTCATCTAAAATTTCAAGCGCGTTGTCTGCATCTGTGTCCGAAAAAAATCCATCTCACCACCGACACATGGACTAGTAAGCACGGCCAAGGCCGCTATATCTCTGTGACAGCTCACTGGGTGAGCTGGGTGGATGTCTCTGGGGGTGACGGTGGCTCTCATGCTCGGCGCACGCTCTTCAAAACCGCAGGGATGGTGCAGGGCTCTTTCCCCCAAGGTCCTCTGGTGGCATCACGTGCCCAGAGAAACCAGGCCGTGTTGAAATTAATCTGTCTTGGAGACAGTCCACACACAGGTCAGGAGCTGTGGATGGCTCTCCGCAATGAGACCGAGCACTGGCTGGGTGACAAGGTGGTGTGCGATAACGGGAGAAATCTGCTGGCCGCCCTTAAGATCGGTAGGCTGGAGCACATCCCTTGCCTGGCACATGTCATGAACCTTGTCGTCCAGAAATTTCTAAAGCGCTACCCCGGGTCTGGACTGCCTGCGAGAAGGCTCGAGGTCTGAGTTCGCACTTCCGCCGTTCACACCCTGCTTCGTCCCACCTGGCTGCGTTGCAGCGTCAGCTCGGCCTCCCCGTCAACCGTCTCATTGTTGACGTGGCAACACGCTGGAATTCCACCCTCCACATGCTCCAGCGGTTGTGGGAGCAGCTCAATGCCATTAGCAGTACAAGTGACACATGCCTGACAAGCAGTGGGCGGACCTCTGGGGTGTTGAGCCACCGAGAGTGGAGGCAGGTGAAAGAGCTCTGCATCATCCTTGCCAGTTTTGAAGAAGCCACCAAAATGGTCAGTGCGGACGATGCCCTTGTCAGCATGAGCATGTGGTGATCTTAGTTCTGGAACAATCGTTGGACACTCTGAAACATCAGGTCCCGCCAGCGACGGAGGAGGAGACGGACACAGATGCGGACACGGAGCCTTTCTCTCTGTCGAATCCACAAGGCCCGACAGTTTCTCAATTTTATCGGTCTTCATTAGGCAGTGGTTCGGGGTCCAGGTCTAGTGTCAAGGCGGCGCCTCAGCTCTCA
>JAODAL010049285.1:0-28301 GCA_025379985.1 Phyllomedusa bahiana
GGGTTTTTCATAGTCAAAAAATTATTTTCATTTTGGTGGAAACCGATGGTTATGTCCAGCAACAGATGGACCCGTCCTGTCTACGATGTTGTCAAATCTATGCCACCCGGTCGGTCCTAGCCAAGCGAGTCAATTTTGTAAGTAGTCTGCACAATTGTACATTTATAAAATATGTATGATTGTATAAACTCGCAAGAAAGTCTTTAACCTGAGAATAATCTGCAGGTTTTACAATGTGAAACATTTTTCTTTTCAGCCTCAACAAGTAGAAACTTCAAATTTTCAATGACCCCAACTAAAGCCACCTCATCAAATGAAGAAAACAGCTGCCCTTCAGTAAGGAACAGAAAACCCACCTTGAAGGTCCTACAACCCCCAAATGGTTCAGTTAGACGTTCACCTTTGTCACCAATTTGTGGCACGGATGAAAATGTTGTTATGCACAAAGACACACATAGAAAACACATGGTTATTTCAATGGACTCAAGACCAAGATCATCAAAACACGACTACAGGTCTTCTACTGTAACTAACTGATGCGTGTGCAGCATCCTCCAAAGAAGAGATTCTGGATTCATCAAGAGCCCGAGCAACAAACCGTTCTAAGTCTATAGGAATTTTGGACCTGATTTTTGGAGATACATTTACAGCTTACACTGCTTATACTGAACGGCCTGGATCTTATGACCAAACTGTCCAGGAATAAAGACACTTCTTTTCTGATGTCTGCGCATCCCGAGCAGCTTAAAGTGCAGATCTCTATGTAAAAAGAGCACAGGTTTTATCCATTGTCAGAATAGGACACAGTCAAGCGCTTCTACCGTCGCCCGCCAAATATGCTCTTGATAGGTGTAATTGTGTGATTGATTTGGCGTGCAAGAAATGAATTACAATTAGGCAGAATGTATAAAAAATGATAGGTTTATTACATAGATAAGGAAATAGAATAATTAAGATAGAATAGAATGATACTTAGCTGGCAGTTACAGATGTTATCGATGCATAGTTCTCGCACACAGATAAATGGGGAGCCCCCGCTTGTACCTCAAAATACAACCCATTTAGTCCGATGACACAGGTTTGCTGGGCGCCATGTCAGATCCCAGCCGAGGCTGCTTTTAATGGCAAAGCACGTCTTTTTATACTAGTCAGAGCTGTCCGCAGAATGCCCAAACTTGGTATCTCTTATGTCCTAAGGTGGTTTAGTCAGACTTCAAAATTAACTGATCCCATGCATGGGGAAAATATGAGAATAGCTGTGCATTAGGTAATAGTATCAGCTATGAACTGTATGGTTTAGAAAGGTCCTCATCAGTGGTGTAATATTATCAGCTTCTACAGTGGGGGGAGAAAGTTCTGAGCAGTCAGGCAAGGGTCACCAAGGTCAAACACTGTGAGCAGAAATAGACCACTACTGTGCGGGTAGCATGACAGCTGCCTTCACATACAGCAAATACAGTGATTATACCGGATATCTATATACCTATGTCTTATATAGACTGGATACAAGGTATATTAAATGAGGCATAAGATAAATATTTCTATATCACATCGTATAAGACACACTGTATAATTTGCATACTATTACAATAGGACTTGCTTAAAAGTGTACAGACCCGACAGGTACAGAAATCACAAATCACGAGAATCTGTTCTGGGGGCTCCTAAACCCGTAACACTAGGTTTTGTGGCAGTTATCACCGAAATCCCCTATGTTTCCATAACTACGATATTAACCCTGTGGCTTTGGATCTGGACGGCCAGCAGATACCTACAAGACCTTTTCAGCCTAATCTTGATGCTGATTTAGCTATTCTGGAGTACGTAGCTCTCGCGCATTTCTCAGAAACACAAGAATCAAACAGCGACTATCGACAGATTGGGGAGAGTTCATGAACGGCTGCACTTTATCCACATTGGAAGAGTCCATCAGAGATGGATTGTAAGAAATAAGAAAGGGCTGAGGATCTTTCCTAGACAAGAAGTCAAAATCATCCTGTGATGTATTACACATGTCCGGACTTGTTTGTACTCCTCTATACGGCCCCTCTATGCCCCCTCGCAGCTAACACACGTTATACACTATATTTCCACAAATCACCACGCATTCTACACATCTTCCTGCTCACTATCACACAGCCCCTGATGCACATTTAACATAGCTGAGGTAAAGTGACTATTTTGGGTGGCCTAGTGTGTGGGGGCTGCACTTTGCTGTACGCTTATGGGCCCTTCTTTAATGTGGATGACCATGCTTTGGGATATGTAGTCTGTGCATTGCTATGTATCTGCATGCTGGACCTAAATAGGAAGCCTTACTAGGTATCCCCATGTGGAGTAGAGAGTAGAGGAAAGGGTGTTGTCACAGGTGGTGGGAGAATCTCACCAATCTTCTGAAGGGTAAAAGCAGAAGGGGTCACTGTGTGCATGGGAACTGTGGCTAGTTCGATGGGATGGGGAACCTCTCACTTTACAGGAAGTAGGCAGTTTGCGGAAACATAGGGACGCTTCACTACTGATAGGATATAATAGATAATATATACAGTACTTGTTCGCCTTTCTGCTATAAGTATATGTATATATATATATATATATACATATATACATATACATATATATATTATTATTATTATTATTTATTTTAAAGCGCCATTGATTCCAGGGCGCTGTACATTCGAGGGGGTTACATACATTACATAAGTCAAACGAGTACAGTGATAAGGGATAATGACAATTGGCACGACAGAGGGAGAGAGGACCCTACCCGCGAGGGCTTACAATCTACAAGGAGGGGGAAAGAGACAGGAGGTGAGGGGCAGACATGTCTGTGGAGGAAGTAGTGACAAGTTTAGTGAAGGTTATAGGCAAGCCTGAAGAAATGAGTTTCAGGTTGCTTTTGAAGCTGGTGAAAGTGGAGGAGAGTCTGATGTGTTGGGGCAGTGAGTTTCCTGAGTGTGGGTGAAGCACGGGAGAAGTCTTGGAGACGGTTGTGTGAGGAGCTGATAAGGGGAGAGCAGAGGAGAAGGGTTTCCTGTGAGGAGGGAGAGTGGTTGGGGGAGATATTTGGAAATTACGGCAGAGATGTATGGAGGGGAGAGGTCATGGAGAGCCTTGTAGGTCATGGTTAGTAGCTTGAAATGAATTCGCTGGGCAATGGGAAGCCAGTGAAGGGATTGGCAGAGGGGAGAGGCAGAGGATAAGTCGAGGAGAGAGGTGGATAAAACGGGCAGCAGAGTTAAGGATGGATTGGAGGGGAGCGAGGGTGCTAGCGGGGAGGCCACTGAGAAGGATGTTGCAGTAGTCTAGGCGGGAGATTGAAAGGGCATGGACCAGAATTTTTGAAGTGTCATAGTTGAGGAACGAGTGGATGCGAGAGATGTTTTCAGGTGGAGGCGGCAGGAAGAGGTGAGGGTTTGGATGTGTGGTTTGAAAGATAAAGCAGAGTCTAGGATTACCCCAAGACAGCGGACTTGTGGGACCGGTGAAAGTGTAGAGCCGTTGACTGTAATAGAGAGATCAGGGGCAGGGGTAGAGTTGGATATATATATATATAGCAGAACGATGTACAAGCAATTGCACTCCCTAGTGGTCAAGTCACCCTAGGCGAACTGCAGGTGGATAAAAATTGTATTGAATAATAGGATATTAAAAGTTCAGAGCGCCCCTTTAGCTCGTTAGAAATAATAAAAAATGAGGTTTGGTTCACATCTGGGTCGGAGGTTCTGTTTGGAGGCTTCATTGCAGAGGTGAAAACAGACTCCAAGGGATATGCATCACAGTGGACACCAACGCCACCCAATGCATCACAGTGGTTACAATGAGACCATTGGGTTTCCGCCATTGTGGGATCATGCGCAACACAATATGCAACAAAGTTTACGAAAGGAACCTCCGACCCATATGTGAACCAAACCTTACACATATTTGGTATCACTGTCTATAAAAGTCAGATCTGTTAAAATATAACCTCATTTATCCCATACAGTGAACACCATAGAGGGAAACAAAATCTGTGCTTTTTTGGGATATTTTGGTTCCCTAAAAATTGGAATAAAAAGTGATCAAAAAGTCACGTGTCCTAAAATAGTCCCAATAAAAACAAGACTTCACTCACAAAAATCGAGTCCTCACTCAGATCCATAGATTGGAAGACAAAAAAGGTATTTTTCACAGAAAAAGGAGATGCTGCACATTTACAAAAAAAAGAAAATGTCTACTTTTTAAACAAATAAGCAACTGAAAACTACAATTTGGGCATCACCACAATCGTTCCGACCTACAGAATACAGATAATTTGTCACTTATACCTAAGAGGGAACTCCATGAAAATGAAATTCTACAAAAATAACACAATTGTGTTTTTTTCATGTTCCAATCCCCATGGATTTATTGGGGGGGTGTCCCAGTATATTTTGTGGAATGTTCTTAGGTACCATCTTGTTCTGCAGAAAAAATGCCCTCATCATAGGTCCATGTAGATGAACAAATCAAAAACTTACAGCTCTTATAAGCCAATAAGGAAGAATGAATGCACCAGAAAAAAAGAATGAGTGCGGTGTTAAGGGGTAAAGGAAAAAAATTAAGGAAGAGAAAGTCTTAGAGGAGCTATTACTTTTCCTGATAAGTCTGTTGGAGGAACATCTTGTATATCACATGAGTAGGGATGAGCGATACTATCGACAAAAGTTGAAATCGGCACGGTTTTTAAGTTTATCTGTGTTTCGCGATTATTATTATTGTTATTTATTTTAAAGCGCCATTGATTCCAGGGCGCTGTACATTCGAGGGGGTTACATACATTATGCGCTAGTTTACGTGAAAATCTTAACGATAATCATTATCAGGTTTACTATTGTGTCATTTTCGCCGTTTCCTGTAATTTTGGGCGGCCAGCCAATCAGCTCAGAGCATAGAACAGGGTGAGCTGGGTGTACCGTGTCATGATTGGGCGGTGTATGGAGCTCATTGGCTGTAAAAATCACATGACCTTGTTTTATGTATGCGACCTCCATTTCCTGATCAGCCGCATTCGTTCACTATCTCACTAGAGAGCAACACATCGCTGCCTGTCCTAATAGCTTTTTTTCAAAGCTCAGAGAGACAGTTTTACATCGTTTTTTTATACAGAAAACCAACCTTGTTAGAGTAGCTGTCAAGCTTAGGATATAGCCAGATTAGAGAATTGTAGTTAATAGTTAGTTACAGACTTGTAAAGAGACTGAGTGCAGTGTGCAGCTGCAGGTGTGAAAGGGATGAGGTGGGGTTGTGCAGCACAGCCTGTCATGTGATCTCACAGTCAAATAGCAATGTTTTTGCTACTTTTTGGCCAGCAGACCTCCCAACTGAGGTGAAATTGTCCCTTTTGTTGGTGTTTGCAGTGCTATTGGTCTCTGTGCGTCTCAGTTTTGCGCTCACTTGTACGTAAATTGGGTTACAGATATTTTATTTTAACTGCTGCCTGTTCTCAGCAGAGCCAAAAGACCATATCTTAGCCATATAACTTTCATAGAGTTCGAGTGCACGCCGTTCTGGTCAGTTTGGTGCAAATAGCGCACTTGTATGATAATTTGGTTATAATGTTTTTATTTTAACTGGTGCTTGTTCTCCGCTGTTGCAATACACCATTTTTAAGCCGTATAAAGTAGCAAATAGTGCTATTGGTCTCTGTGCCTCTCAGTTTGGCGCAAATAGCGCACTTGCACAATAGTTTGTTGAAAACTATCAATTGCTAGTCCTACTTGGCAGTTGTAAATCTCAGGGAATCTTCTATACCTTTTAAATTGTTATCGTTCTGAACATGGAGTGAACTGTAGGTGTAAAGAGATCAAATAGGGGTGTAGGACATGGAGGTAGAGGTAAGAGAGATGGTGCTCCTTCCAGTGCTGGCGACAACATGCAAGCCAGCGGATCGTCGGTTGCAGGACCGTCAGGCCTGTCATCGCTCGGTCGGTCCCCTGTGAATCTCAGTAACGAACACCATCGCCAATCTGTTCTTCAGTGGTTAACGCAACCTGCATCGTCAGCATCCTTCCAACATGAAGCGAAGGCAGGCCAAATGTCAACTCATGTACCCACCACTGTGGATAATCCATGTTCTGAAGACCTCTTTGATGACACAATGCGGTTGGGGTCAGAAGGCATTTCAAAAGATCAAGAGGCCACAGATGATGATTTTGTCTGATCTCATGCCCAATCGCTGATGGCATCAGAGGAGGAGAAGGAAGCTGGTCAGTTGGCACAAATCCCGAGCCTATGGCTTGTAGCCTGCAGCTCCAGGATGTAGAATGTCAGGACGAGGAAGTCACCTGTGATGATGATGATATTGCGGATCCAACGTGGTCTTTTAAGCAGAATTTGCTTGCGAGCGTTTCATCACTGGACGAGGAGGAAGACGATGGGGTAGTGTCAGTACAGGTCTCAGAAAAGGGAGAGGGTGGTCACACAAGTCTGCTGAGATTATTCCGCCAGCCATGGTCAGCGGTGGCAGCGGAAACACAGCTACTCGCTTATCCCTGTCGAAAAGGTCCAGGACCACTGAAGCCTGGGCCTTTTTCGATCAAGCCTCAGATTTGTCCAGCGATGTTATATGGCACATTTGCATCAGTAGAGGGAAGATTCTAGAGTGTTGAACCACTAGCAACAGGTCCAGTCACATTCAGCGAATGCATGAGTTGAAATGAAGGGATCACTTGGCAAAAAAAGGCCACACCGGTCCTGGGCTTCCAACCACTGTCACACCCTCTGTCTCCACTTCCTCCTCCTCTGCCACCTCCAAGACCAAGCGTTCCTCTGCTGCCCATGTCCCTCAACGGCATGAGCAAGGATCAGCCGCCGCTTCAGCCTCCACCGTCGCCCGAGTACCACCAGCACCACCAGAGACCCATTCTACCCCTTTTCCTTCCACCAGTTTGATGACCTGCACGCCATACAGCAGCCAGTCTAGCAGCCAGCCTTCTGTCTACTAGATTTTGGAGCAGAAGTAACAACCCAAACCATCCCAAAGCCAAAAGCCTGAATGTCGGCATTGCCAGGCTTTTGGCCTTGGAAATGTTGCCTTTCCACCTGGTGGACATGTATGGGTTCCGCCACGTCATGAGCCTCGCCTGCCCACAATACCAGATGCTGAGCAGGCATTTCTTTTCCCGAAAAGCCATTCCTGCCCTGGCCAGCCTTGTGTCAGCTAAAATCTCCAGCATGTTGGCTGCTTCTGTGTCCGGCAAAGTCCATCTGACCACCGATACATGGACTAGTAAGCACGGTCAAGGCCTCTATATCTCTGTGACAGCTCACTGGGTGAGCTGGGTGGATGTCTCTGGTGAGGACGGTGGCTCTCAGGTTCGGCGCACGCTCTTCAAAACCACAGGGATGTTGCAGGGTTCTTTCCCCCAAGGTCCACAGGTAGCATCACGTGCCCAGAGAAACCAGGCCTAGTTGAAATTAATATGTCTTGGAGACCAACAACACACAGGTCAAAAGCTCTGTGATCTTAGTTCTGGAATGATCGTTGGACACTCTGAAACAGCAGGTCCAACCAGTAACGGAGGAGGAGGCGGACACAGATGCGGACAGAGAGCTTTACTCCAGAAGTTCCGATAGTTTCACAACTTTATCGGTCTTCGTTAGGCGGTGGTTCGGGGTCCAGGGCTGGTGCAAGGCGGCATCATCTGAGGCGTCAGGGCTGCGTTGTAGCTGAGGCGAAGGAAGCGGAGGATGAGGCATGGTTGGACACCGATGGTACCAATGACCCTGCCTTGGAAAGAGGTTGGCACGGATTTGAGGCAGAGGAGGAAGACCAGGAAGATCAATTTACTAGTTCCATTTGACCCCGAGGATTTGGAAATCAAGGCTCCATCTCTCACATGAGTGCATGAATGCTCCATTTCCTCCAACAGGATCCTCGCATTAAGGCCATCAAAATGAACAACAGTTACTCGATCCCCGTTACAAAGCGAAACTCAGCACTTTCCTTCCACCCATTCAAATTGAGAGCAGAATGCAGGATTTTGAGACCGTGCTCATTGATCAACTGGAGACATCTGCTTCACGTTCTTCTAATGTCACGATGGAACAACATCAGCAACGTGACAGCAGTAGAATGGCAAGTAGCCATAGCAGCAGCAGGCATTGTGGCAGAAGCCTAATGGGTGACCTCTGGCAATCTTTATTTACCACCTCACCAACGCATGTCATGCAGGGCACACAAATGACATACAGAGAATGGATTAAGATAATAGTGCACGACTGTCTGGGTCTCAACACCGATGTTTTTGGATATGTTCCGGACCCAATCGACTTCTGGGTATCCAAAATGGATGAATGGCCCGAGCTCGCTGGCCAAGCCATAGAGGTGTTGTCCTGCCAGCACCAGCCATCATATCTGAGTGGACCTTCAGCACAGCTGGAGAGTCTTACAGACAAACGCATCCCGGCTTTCCACAGATAATGTGGATCGTTGGACTTATCAGGCATGGATCTCTGATGATGTTGTGGCCCCAATTGCCGAGGTCACCGATTAGTTGCTGGTCAACTTCACATTCCTCTTCAAACAGAAATGGTCCTCTTGAAAACTTTTTTTTTTTTTAAATTATCATTTCTTACTGAAATTTTTATTCTGAGTGCCCACAAGGTCATTTTGCTGGTTTTGCAGTGAGGAGACTGTAAAAGACACCAATTGTACACGGTTTCATGAAAAAAAACGTATTCCATTTACTCATTTTTTCATGAACATTTTAAGCACTGTCAATGGTTTTGGGGTCATGGTGCTGTGAAAAAAAGCTATAATCCAGGTCCTTTGGAACAGAAATGTGATTTCTAAGTGGCATTTCTTCCTCACAATTTTTAACAGTGGCTGAGAGGTAATTTCTATACTTTTTGGGGTCATGGTGCTGTGAAAAAAAGCTATAATACAGGTCCTACTGTAAAAAAGGAGTTTGTAACAAGCATTTGTTCTTCACAATTATCAACATTCACCGTAAGGTAATGTTTCACATTTTTGAGGGCATGGTGCTGTCCAAAACAGCTATACTACAGGTCCTAATGTAAAAAATGTGGTTTATAACAGGCATTTGTTTTTCACAATTGTCCTTTTTGAAAAAAAAAATAAAATTCAACCAGGTTTTATAGGTTGGGTGATCAGTACACAGACACTATGAACAATCTGTTCATTTTAACCTTAAACTCTAGTAGAATGGAAATCTATGAATAAAAACCTGAATGAAAAAAATTTAAAATATAAGTTAAAAAAAACCTAGCGGCTTTTTCAACTCAAAGTTCAAAATACAAGTTGTTTTTATTGTAAAAAATAACAGAGCACCCCTCGTACCAGAATCTGCAATGCATTAGCTTGACCTGTTCTCTGCAAAGGGAGATGGTGAAGAAAAAAAAAGAATCCTGAAGACAAAAAACGATAATGCAGCCGCCCTGGGGAGTGACGTGGTTGACAATTTAACCGCTTTTTATCGTGATCTTTTTTTCATGACTTCCCAGTACTTCACATCACACTCGAAGGTTTCAAAAAGATTCACAGCACTTTTACATTGTAGCTGAAATGAAAATAAAATACCACTACCCAAAAATAGGAAAAATATGGTAACAATTGAAAAAAACGGAAAAACTAAATTAAATTACTAAAAAACTTGCATTTACAAAATAGCTGATAAACATATTCCTCTGAATTGTACAAGAGAGGTACAGGAAGACTTGAACAGATGCAGATTATTCAAAGGACATGGTGTATGGAGCACATTCGCCACCCCAAGGACAGAGACAATTTCCTCCAGCACGTTCAGTAAAATGAGAAATTGAAAGCCAAGAAAAGGGCGTCAACCACCAGCATTTCCAAGTGAAGCTCAATTGGTCCGCACTCATACAGAGGGGCAAGCACTCTCGTAGAGACAGAAATTTCTTAAGCGCTACCCAGGTCTTGACTGTCTTCTGAGGAAGGAAGGATCAAGGTCTTAGCTCACACTTCCGCACTCTGCTTCAACCCGACTGTTTTCGTTGCTGCGTCATAAAGGTATTTTTGCCATGTTAATAATGACTGACGCCAGCCCTAGCTCTAACCCCACCCACTGTAAGTCCGGCCCTGCCAGCTGAACCTCCATGATCCACGTTCACAGCCTCACCCTCCTTGATCAGTATTTTCCTTCAACCCACTTGACAGTAGAATGCAGGATTTTCAGACAGGCCTCGTTACCCTACTGGAGACATCTGTTGCCTCTGCTTCACGTTCTTCTAATGTCATGGTGGAACAATGTCACCAATGTGACAGCAGAAGAGTGGCAAGTAGCTCTAGCAGCAGCAGTATTGGAAAACTAGTTTTTTTTATATAGTTTATTTCTTATTGCGAATTTTTCTGCTGACGGTCCATAACGGCACTGGTGCGGGTTTTTGGGTCATGCTGCGTAACAGGACATTATTATTATTATTATTATTATTATTATTATTATTATTATTATTTATTTTAAAGCGCCATTGATTCCAGGGCGCTGTACATTGGAGGGGGTTACATACATTACATAAGTCAAACGAGTACAGTGATAAGGGATAATGACAATTGGCACGACAGAGGGAGGGAGGACCCTACCGCGAGGGCTTACAATCTACAAGGAGGGGGAAAAGAAAACAGGAGGTGAGGGGCAGAACATGTCTGTGGAGGAAGTAGTGACAAGTTTAGTGAAGGTTATAGGCAAGCCTGAAGAAATGAGTTTTCAGGTTGCTTTTGAAGCTGGTGAAAGTGGAGGAGAGTCTGATGTGTTGGGGCAGTGAGTTCCTGAGTGTGGTTGAATGTCGGGAGAATTCTTTGAGAAGGTTGTGTGAGTAGCTGTTAAGGGGAGAGCAGAGGAGAAGTCCTGTGAGGAGCGGAGAGTGCGGGGGGGAGGGAGATATTTGGAAATTACGGCAGAGATGTATGGAGGTGAGAGTTCATGGAGAGGCTTGTTGGTCATGGTTAGTAGCTTGAAATGAATTCGCTGGGCAATGGGAAGCCAGTGAAGGGATTGGCAGAGGGGAGAGGCAGAGGAGTAGCGAGTAGAGAGGTGGATAAAACGGGCAGCATAGATAAGGATGGATTGGAGGGAGCGAGGGTGCTAGCTGGGAGGCCACTGAGAAGGATGTTGCAGTAGTCTAGGCGGGGAGTGACAAGGGCATGGACCAGCATTTTTGTAGTGTCATAGCCGAGGAATTGAGCGGATGCGAGAGATGTTTTTCAGGTGGAGGCGGCAGGCAGAGGTGAGGGTTTGGATGTGTGGTTTGAAAGATAAAGCAGAGTCTAGGATTACCCCAAGACAGCGGACTTGTGGGACCGGAGAAAGTGTAGCGCCGTTGACTGTAATAGAGAGATCAGGGGCAGGGGTAGAGTTGGATGGTGGAAAGATGATGAGTTCTGTTTTCTCCACATTTAGTTTTAGGAGACGTGATGAGAAGAAGGAGGAAATGGAGGACAGACAGTCAGGGATCCGGGAGAGTAGAGAAGTGACATCTGGGCCAGAGATATAGAGTTGGGTATCATCAGCATACAGGTGGTAATGAAAGCCATGTGAGGCTATTTTTTGCTGGTTTTGGGGTCATGCCACTGTAAAAGAAACTAATAGGTCTTATTGAAAAAAAGCTTATTTCCCGCACTTCAAGGCAATCAAATTGAACAGCAGTTACTGGGTTTCCACCCTCCGTGATCCATGTTTCAAATCCAAAGTCAGCAATTTCCTTCAATCCAGTTGACAGTAGAATGTAGGAATTAGACACAGGCCTCACTGACCAACTGTGGACATCTGTTGTGTCTTCTTCACGTTCTAATGTCACGGTGGAACAACGTCAACAATGTGCCAGCAGGAGAAGGAGCCGTAGCAGCAGCAGAAGCAAGACGTGAAAACTATTTTTTTTAACTAGTCAATTTATTATTGGGAAATTTTATTCTGAGGGTACATAAGGGCATTTTTTGCTGGTTTCGGGGTCAGGCTACTTTAAAATGGATGCCAGCGGTGGCAATAGGGCAGTATTTCTGCCAGGAGCCAGAATCAAAAAGGTGCCCTGTGATATGTTAAAAATAGGAACTAGTAATGGGTAGGCGCCCCAGCTGCATGTGGACATGAAACAGTTAATAGATGACTGATGGCAGCCCCTGGCTCTTGCTGCACCCACTGTAACTATGGCCCTGCCAGCTGAACCTTCCCATTCCCCGTTGGGACGTTCTTGCTGCCACCACATTTGTGACGAGATGTTGGTCCCTGGTGTAAAAAGTGATAGGGGTCTCCTGCAAGTTACCATGTGCCATTTCCAATACCTGTGTCATGTTTTTAGTGAAAGGGGCCTCTTTGCAGCTGCTACTGCTGTACCTGCTGTGGCTACGCCGTCCTCATGTTTTTGGTTAGCCATTAAACATAATGAATTATTTTAGCATATGAATTGTTTTCTTTGACTTTAATAGCCTAATTGTGTTGCCTAAGATGTAGCACGTATTCAATTTACTGTTGTGGATGTTAATTCCAGCTTCTCCTCACCTGTTTGGGTGTAAGAATTAAGCTGTTGTTCCTCTCCCATAGACTTTAATGGTAATTGGCGATTAATCGTCATCGGCTATTGTCATGATAATTCCCGATCTCGACCCGATAATGATTGTTGACACAATCGCTCATCACTATTTATATCTGATCTCCTTTACTTTATCTGTAATTACATTTAATTGATAAATGATATGAAAATGGGCAAAATAATATCTAATATTTTTGGATGAATATCTGTGAATCTGCATTTAAAAACTTTTTTTAAATGTTAATTTTTAATAACTTTATTCATACATATGGATTTTCTCTTTTATAATTTTGTTTACGATCCAAGAGCAATGAATGAGCGTGTGACGGTTGGGTAGTGGATCCGCCGGACCGCCGCAAGCGATGGTAGTTAAGCCACGTCAGGGAACGGAATCTTAAGTAGCCCCTGGTTTTCACCAGAGCCCGCCGCAAAGCGGGATGGACTTGCTGCGGCGTGAGGCTACCAGGTCGTCCCCCCTGACGTGACTTGCTTGCGATGGCGGCCGAGGTGCAGCGTGGTACAGAATCGTAGTCTGAGAATCGTAGTCGTCGGCAGGCAGAAGGTCAGGGCAGGCGGCAATGGTTCGTGGTCGTGGACAGGCAGAAGGTCAGGGCAGGCGGCAATGGTTCGGAGTCGGGAAACGTAGCGAGAGGTCTGGTAAAGCAGGAAGACACTTTAAGGAACGCTTTCTCTAAGGCTCGGGGCAACGTAGATCCAGCAGGGAAGTGACGTGGGTGCAACACTTATATAGGAACAGCGCCCGGTAATTACCCAATTACCGGCGCACTGTCCCTTTAAATTCACAAGGACGAGCGCGCGCGCACACCAGGGGGCGCGCATGCGCATTCCGGCCGACAGGGGACGAGGACCGGACGGGAGCGAGGCCAGGTGAGTGGATGGAATGGGTGGCGCCGCGGCCGGCCGTGCGGCCCGCGGCGCCCCCCGTCCACGCCGGGGACCCGTTATGGGGAACGCGGGTGCGACCGCGGTCCGGGCCACGGACCGCGGCGCAACCCGTTACAGAGCGGCTCTGCCTCTGTCTCTCTGGTTTATGGCAGTGGTCGCTCCGTCATCGATGATGTTTTGAGACATCGACAAATAAATGAGGTAGAATCTGTTTTTCTTATAAGAATAAGTGTTTCTATCTGTAAGTAATGAAATAAGAGATTTCCCATGTTTTTCTGGTGTTTAAGAATTAATTTAGCTGTAATAAACCTATTTCTTGTGTTATTTATAGAGCTTTGCTTTATTTTGAGTCTCTTATTTGGTATCAAATTGCCACGGTTTCTTTCAGTTGATGTTTCCTCTATTCCAGTAGGTTAGCAGATCACTGTGAGGCGGCTCTGTATGAGATGAAAGCTGAGCGGCTCCGCTCCCCAATGATCCTGTGTATATTATCTCCTTATGTTAATGATATAATATTAGGTTTATGATTGTTGGTTTATAAACCTGAACAATATATTTCTACATGTAAAATGTCTGATGTTATTAAACATGAACCTGCTCATTTCAGTCTGGCTGAGACTTGTCGCCCGCTTGGAATTGGATCCCACCTTCATCTGTATATAATCTCTCTCCAAGCCTCACATTGTATGGACCTGAGGAAGGAGCATGAAACGCGTAGTCCTGAGATTGGGATTTCCATCTATTTATATTTGGTTACTCTGTTATTGATCAATATAAAAAGTGTTATTGGGATTTTAATCTATGAATCCATGCCTCCTTTGTTACAACACTAGACTTGATTTGGAGATTTTCCTTGATTAATATCTCTGGTGTCCAGCGCCATTTATTCCAGTAGATTTTTCCTATATTCAGTTATACAACTGTATAAAAGTTTCAAGAGTTTCTTACCTCTTCCTGAACTGAATAGAACATTTGATACAAGAAAACCACCGACTGTGTCTGTTTTAAACAAATTCTACAAAGTAACGACAACTAAAATAAAAGGAGATCAATGTTCCTTAGAGAAGTGAAGATATTTTACTTTACTACAGTCTATGAGGATTATCTCTTCCAGCAACAATTCATTGAGATCAGAACACAAGTCTCTGGGGGGTGAAGCGATGATCTTATTTATTAAAACCTTTATTGAGACATTTCAGTGCCACATATGTGCAGTCCAGTCATGTATCAGAAGGTGACACAGCAGCTCCTACAATGGTTCTCCACACCGGCCACACTTCCTACAATCTGAACATTACAATGGCTTCTCTCCTGAGTGACCTCTATGATGTTCCCCAACAATTCCTGGAGAAAACATATCCCATATACTGAACTTGGATATTATTTCCCCCCTGTGTGAGTTCTCAGATGTCTGTACGTAAATTTGTTTTTTCTCTTGTGTGAATTCTTAGATGACTAACAAGATGTGGTTTCTGACTAAAACACTTCCCACAATCTGAACATGAAAATGGCTTCTCCCCTGTGTGAACTCTGTGATGACGAACAAGATCTGATTTGTGATTAAAAGATTTCCCACGTTACATGAAAATGGCTTCTCCCCTGTGTGAATTCTATGATGTATAACAAGATCTGATATTTTCTTAAAATTTTTCCCACATTCTGTACATAATAGCTTCTCCCCTGTGTGAATTCTCTCATGTATAACAAGTTGTGATTTCTTAATAAAACTCTTCCCACATTTCAAGCATTATTATTATTATTTATTTTAAAGTGCCATTGGTTCCAGGGCGCTGTACATTCGAGGGGGTTACATACAATACATAAGTCAAACGAGTACAATGATAAGTGATGAATGACAATTGGCATGACAGAGGGAGAGAGGACCCTACCCGCGAGGGCTTACAATCTACAAGGAGGGGGAAAGAGACAGAAGGTAGGGGCAGACATGTTTGTGGAGGGTGTAGTGGCAGCAGGATTATTGTAGGTTATAGGCAAGCCTGAAGAAATGGGTTTTCAGGTTGCTTTTGAAGCTGGTGAAAGAGGAGGAGAGTCTGATGTGTTGGGGCAGTGAGTTCCAGAGTGTGGGGGAAGCACGAGAGAAGTCTTGGAGACGGTTATGTGAGGAGCTGATAAGAGGAGAACAGAGAAGAAGGTCCTGCGAGGATTGGAGATTGCGTGAGGGGAGGTATCTGGAGATTAAGGCAGAGATGTATGGAGGGGAGAGGACATGGAGAGCCTTGTAGGTCAGGGTTAGCAACCTGAAATGAATTCGCTGGGCAACGGGGAGCCAGTGAAGAGATTGACAGAGGGGAGAGGCAGAGGACTAGCGGGGAGAGAGGTGGATAAGACGGGCAGCAGAGTTGAGAATTGTTTGAAGGGGAGCAAGAGTGCTAGACGGGAGGCCACAGAGAAGGATGTTGCAGTAGTAGAAGCATGAAAATGGCTTCTCTCCTGTGTGAATTTTTTGATGTTCTAAAAGTAATGATTTGTAACTAAAGGATTTCTCACATTGTGAACAAGGAAATGGTCTTTCATCTCTGTCAGGTCCAGTTCTAGTTTTGTCAGTCCGTGATTGATTATCTTTTACTTCACAATCTGCAGATAAAAGTTGATGTCCATGGGCCCTCATCAGTCGCATCGGAAAAACTATATGTAAATGAATCAGAATCCAGTCACCAAATAAAAGGGGTTCTCTCATATTACGAAGGTCAGACAGCTTAGAGAAACCCTGCAGACACCTAGTTTACTCCTCATAGAAGCTGCTCAATAGGACGACCCCCATAAAGTCACCTGCTGCTGTTTTACAAGGCTTTAACTGAGAACCCATTGGCCTCTCATAAAAATTTTCACAATTTTAAAACCCACAATAGAAAAAACCACCCCTATCGTTTTTTCACCCACATTGTGAATTTGGCACACTCCCCCAAAAAAAGGGGTCGTCCATCACTGGATTAAGACTCTATCCATTTTAAACGGCCTTTTCTATACAAGCCCCAAATGCAGGTACATGAGAGGAGCATGCATTAGAGCAAAAAAAAAATATCTAAGGGGGAGGATCTTTTTAATACAATACATAAATCAACTCCCCCCTCTTGGGACAGAATCCGAGAACCTTAAATTTCCTGATTCCATTTTTTTTCCCCCCAATTTTACAATGTCTTCAGGTTCCGGGCCAAGTACCCTCTACCGAAACCGTTTACATCAGCTTTCCCAAAGGGCCCATGATGATACAATACTTCAAGTATATTTCCAGCATGAGTGTGACACAAAATCCCAAAGACGGGTACAGGACCTCAATACGTCAATTTGGTAGTTTAAGAAAAAAAACATAAAAAGTCTGTTTAAATCATTAATTCTTATAAGCTCACAGACATTTTTAAACTGCTTTTACTGCATACACCCTTATCGAATATCAGATATCCCCACACAGTTTTCCTTGAGCAAAAGCATGTCTGCAAAAGCCAGTTAAGGACTTCCTCCTACCCCCCAGATAATAAAGGGGAGAGCGTTTGGATTGTGTCATATCACAAAATCTTCATACGAACATGAAAATTATAACTTTCTCTTGAAACCACCAATTAACCAAATCATGTATGATAAAAATTCAGGGGATTAAAAAGTTCTATTAAAAAAAGTAATTTAAAACGTGATTAAACTTCAGTTTCCATGTCCAAAAAAGGGAAGGTGTCGGTCATTTTTTCTCAGCTCTGGTGCCGCAGCAATAATAATAATAAATTTAAGGGGAATTTAATTTGGTAAGGAGGGGAAAACAAAGATTTAATTCAACACCTGATTTAACACTTTACAATACCATATTAAAGGTTGGGAAAGGCTCCAAAACCCCTTAAAAACTTGAAACAGGGCCTAAGTTCCAATAGTGACTGGTATATAAAATCCAATAACCACTAAAGAGAGACTCATTGACCTCACTAGCCGCTAAGGCCTGGTCCATGGACACCAGTGTACCGCAGTGACTGCTACTGGACCCAGGGCCCAATACCACAGGTATAACCAGGGTTTACAATGTAATTCCATTGGGAAGGTTTTCCCCTTTGGACCTGCCCTTACTCTGAAACTGTATCTCTCTCCGGGTTTTGTACTTTAATTTATCTGTACAGAGGGGTTTTTTAGCCATTTGGGGTCACATTTTACCAGGGCCATGAATAAGTGGGAACAGATCAGCAGGGTCTATGTCATATATTTACATCCCCCATTGGAAACAAGAAGAAAATTTAATAAATGGGGTCTGTGATTTTTTAAAGGACAGAATAAAAAAGAAGATTTCTGGAAGGGTTTTTTTACCAGTCACGACACTGACCAGGTTTTTCATCCACCAACGCCCCTCGGACCTTTTCCCGCCAAATTCCTATTTAAGGGCCGAACAAAAACAACAAGGACAAGTTTTTCCTACATTCAGGAAGGTCAAAACCCCCAAAGGGAGGAACCAATCTGACAAAAAAAGGGCTCCCAAGTGGGGGATCAGAAGGACCAAAAATTTCCCACAAGTTGTACAGAACAATAAAATTGAGGGCCCCATGGAAGGGTCTACCTGAAGTAGAAGCTGTTCATTCCCATTATTCAGTAATGTCACAGCTTCTACACATCTCATTACTGTGGTTTCTCCTCTTCAGATGGTTTCATCCCTGGTGCTCAAAACTGCCCTTCATATTCTAGATGAGGCTGCACTAATGTCTTGTAAAGCAGAAAGATTCTGTCAATAACTGGGCAGTCCCTGACAGTATTCTGTAGCCTTAGAGGCAGCTGACTGGCATTGTGCTGTTACTTAGTGGATGATTCACATTGCAGAACTTTACATTCATCCACATTGGATCTTCATTGCCAAGTGCAAGTCCAACCAGGAGGAAGGTTACACAATCTTTTATGGAACCAGAAACCATTTGCAGCAGCTCCCAACAATAACAAGATGAGATACGGCGTATACACTGCCGCTGGAGGAGATTAGGAGAAGCTTCATTACATCAATCTATAGAGGATTTCCAGGAATCGCAGCTTCATCTACCTGATCATCCAGTGGGAGGTTCTGCTCTTCCTCTGGACCATCCTGGGAATATAGAGGATGGGGACATCCCTCTGGTGGATTTCTCCTACTGGATCCATCTATAGGACATAAACACAAGGACTAAATCTATTGTTTCTATGTGATGATCAGATGATGGGGATATAGGTGACCCTCACAGCTGGTCTCCTCTATAATCAGGGAGGTCTCCTCTTACCTGGTGATGTGAGTGGGGGCTGATCCTCCATCATGACATCCTTGTTCTGTTCATTGCGTCCGTCTGCATTCTCCCAACCTCTCCATAGAGACGTAGACATCCTGACACCTTATAGGAACCTGACACAAACAATGATACAATTCTCCAGACATTTCTTACCTCTGCGTTATTGTATAATATCCCAGCAGCGCCCTGACACAAATCCCCCACATACAGCTCTGAGTTTACGCACCTCACCACTTTCTAAAACACAAGCAAAGAAAGTAGAAGTGGAGCATAAAAACCACTTATACAATTGCACTCACTTTTACAATTGGGGCAAGTTCCCACTATAACCATAGAGCACCAATTTAGCCTACAATACCTCTACATAGTGACCACATAGCGGTCAGATAACAGCTCAGGTAACCAGCACAGAACACCATGATGCCTCCTGGACAGGACTAGTCTCTGCAAAATTTACCGCACAAACATCTCACTTTTTCTAGCATTTCCCTATCTTTGCCCCACCACCTTGGGCCTCAAAAACTAAAAGTTCCCATTTCTTTTGTCCCTCATAACAGGTTGGCACACCTTAACAATACATAGGTGTATCCAATGTTGTGTAGGTAGGTACTTTTGCCCCCCTTTAGACAGGAAGGTAGGAACATAGGCTTCCTATTAGGTGCTTTGGCATATAGATCTTCAAAGTAGGTAGGGGCCGCCCAGTGACTAGCTTATTCTACATAAGGCCCTTTGACTAATAATTAAAAAAAACAATACTCCCGTGTCCATGTTTCATGACCAAAAAACTGGAAGCCTAGGACGGGTTGCCTTGGGCTTGTGGCCTAGGAGACACAGCAGTGCAAGAGGCATGGTAAAATCACTACATTATGTCACCTGTGGTACTTGCTCCAAGAATTACACTTGTGGGCTGTAGGTCAGGAGAAAGGAGCCAATTTCCCTAAGGTGGGTCAGGGCAGGCCTGTATATCCTGAATACTGTGGTACATGGGATATCCTTCCTTGAGAAAGGGGAGGAGCCTCCCCAAAACGTCGCCCACACCGACAGCTCCCGCTCGGTCTCCGGGGGTTCCTTTGGAAGCCCAGAAAGTGGGCATTGGATCGATGTCCTGCACACCTTGGATGCCGTTGAATGGTGGATACCACACAGACGAATAGCTGGCATTGGATTATCCAAAGGTTATGGAAAGCAAAATGCTGCGCTTGGTGTTATAGGACTCGTGGTTGAACGGAGTTCTCTCCGCAACAAATTATAATTATCCCTCTCGTTTTGTATAATAGAAGAAGTAATGTATACGTGTTTTTTACAAGTTTTTCTAATAAAGATAGTGTTTTATACCTATATTCAAGGCCCACAAATTTGTTTGGACTGATATACATTGGTGTTGGAGACCTACGTGTGGTGCTGATGAGGGAACATAATTACTCATAAGAAGTGGCATAATCATATTTCTACATGGGATATCTTGCCATCCATCATTTACCTCCACTTTATATTATCCCAGTTTAAAACACCTGTTTCAGAAAGATCTAAGCTGATTTATACCAACTTAAAGGTCAACTTTGGCTTGCAGTAAATTAGCTTAGAAAATTGGTCAGTAGAGAGGGGCTGGAGACTCAGGCGTCCTCTACTGATGGATGTCACTCTGAATGGGACAGAACACAATGTACATGAAAATCTGCATGATATAGAATGAGAAATGGGGCAAAAATATATATATTATATATTATATATATTATATATATATATATATATATATATATATATATATATATAATATATATAAATATATATATATATATATATATATAAAGATTTTTCCTCTTGGATAAACATTTTTACATCACAAATAAGATGCAGTGACAGGTGTCCATGTCCTTTACACTTACTGACTATTCAATGACGATATAGATACCACACACAGACCCTCCTCACCGAGGTCTCAGATCTTCTCTGTTAGGTTCCTTCCCCGGTCAGTTATCCCTGGTACAATCCACCATCTGAGCCAGACTTGGATCCATTATGTTCCATACAGCCGTCTTCTCTCACCTGTTTGAAGAGTCTCAGTATCACCATTATGAACAAAGAAACTCTTACTCATCAGATTGGGCTCCCGAGCCCCTAAAATATCCAGAAGAAGAGGTGGTCACCTGCTGAGTAACCAGTTCTAGCATTGTACTGCAACCAGATATTGTCCTTCCTCTATATACTGTAACTACAGGACACTGTGCTCCTATATGACATCTATAAGACACTTGGAGACCTTCTCATACAGGAGTCAGAGTAACCAATGAGTGTTCTTCAGACTTATACCTGCCCCTTGAGAAGACTTTCACACATACAAATGCTCCTCATCTTCATGTCTGCACTTACTTCTGCCAAACAGGATGACTTTGCCTCTCTCATATCTTTTGTCTCCCAACCCTGAACAACTGTTCCACATCTTCAATTCCCTCCTCCATCCCTCGCTGCTACTTCTCTCTGCTCTCAGATTTTGCCACATACTTCACATGCGTGAGTGACAACACTAGAGAGAGTTTCCGCCTAGAGTCCCCACATCCTGTCTATACATGTGCACAGTGCTCTTCTATGACCCGCTTTACCACCATCACTCACAAAACTTTCCACAATACTCTCCAAATCTCACGTCGCTACCTGTCCTCTTGACCTAATACCAACCTACCCCATCCCCAACCTTAACACTATGAGTATCCCACCCTAACCCATACATTCAACCTATCACTAAACTCTGGCAGCTTCTCCTCCTCCTTCAAACATGCTACAGTCACACCTATCCTCGAGAGGTCAACTCTTTGCTCCTCCTTTTTATATGACCAGGGCTGCCATCAGTCATCTATTAACCGTTTGAGGGCCCCATACAGCTGAATCAAATGAGGCCCCCACCCATTAGTAGTTACTACTTTTTAGCATATCAGTGGGCCCCTTTTTGATTATGGACCCTTTACAGGAGTACTGCCCACACTGTCCTATTGGCACCTCTGTATATAACCATCGCTCCATCTGTCTACTTACATTTGGTTCAAAACTCCTCGACCAGCACATTTACCATGAACTGTCCTCACTTCATTCAGCTTCAGGACACAACACTGAAGGCCACAATGCTGGCCAGTGTTTCAGTGTTGGGTTCTATGTGGGCCCTTGTTGATGCCTGGTGTCTCCTCTACCTGCAAGCTAGGAGTCAGCAAACAATGTTCCCTGGAAAACCATACTTGCCAAACCTCCTGATCTTTCCATGCAACTCACAAAAACTGGGGCACTTTTTTTGAAAAATATTTTTCTGTCATCAACAGGGAAAAATCTACAGCCGAAATACTGAGAAAATGCAATTTGTGGATGACCTTACTGCTTCCTTCTGCACAAGTCTGCGTTGCCGATACTAAGGAGGAGGATCTGTAAGGTAGATCCATCACAGCTCCACATGGTTTGCTACCAGAACCATTTATAAAGCTCCTTCAGCCCTGACTAAAAATTCCACTTTAAGGGTGAATTTTCATGTTGTACCTTCGGAATGTGGCTATAACAATGGAGCGTGCGGTGGCCGATGTTTGCCGGCCGGTACTTATCCCGTTTTGCAGCCGTCCCCACGGCCGCACGCGCAGGGAGGGGGGACGGATTTTCTCCGCGGTGAGCGGAGAAAAGCCCTCCCCCTTCACATTCATTTGCACATATTCCGTCCGAAAACCGGACGGAAGAATGTGCAGGTAGAATGTTTTGCGGCTGGACCATGGGCGTAAAAACCGCTGGATGGAAAACCCATGCAGTGGCGTGAATGAAATTACTATGTACATACATATATAATGTATAACATTCCGGAACACCTTATACCAAATTTGGTCATGGTCCTCAGGGAAAAGATTTGACTGATTGGATAAAAGACCCGAGCACAGTGGCAGAGATTCTAACGTGTTAATATCTGATTAGCTCTGTGCTGGACTCCTTATCTCTTTTGTATGAACTTCTATAAATGAAACTGGGGGCTTGGTCTCAATGGAGAGAAAACAGATTCCCCGGACACTGAAAATGTCTTTTGTGCGTTTTGAACCTTTTATTTAAGTGCGCTATACTAACTAGAGAACTAGTGGATCCTATTAAACAATTTCAGTCCAACCTAAATTATTACTTTAACAACTGAATATAAGCAATAAGACACAAAGCTTGTATAAGAAGCTTAATAGCACAAGCAGCCACTTATACTGTACAGGGATGAGAAGGTTTTTTTTAGGGCAACAAGGCAAAACTGTTAACAATTCAGGATTTAATCCATGGATTATTCTGATCACCGTAATAAGAGTCAGGAAGGAAGTTTTCCTCTTATATGGGATAATTGGCCTCCACCTCATAGGGGGTTTGCTTTTCTCTGGTGATTACTGTGGGATTATGGGGTTTGGACTCTATGCCCTGTGTCTTTTCCCAACCTTATCTGCTATGTAACCTGCAGGTCCAAAGAACTTGGTTTGCAAAATATGCCCAGAAAAACAACAAAAGACAAATATAAAAATGTGCAAAGAAATTTACATAAAAATAAAATAAAATAGAGAACAACAGACATTTACTGATTGGATCAGTAAGAGATCCCACTGTCCATACTAGATATGATCAGACTATGCTCCAACTTGGGGTGCTATGTAGACATTCAGGTCGACGTAGGATTTTTTCACCCATGCAACAATTTTTATGTGGATTAAAATAGGCTAGAAATCAGGCGCATTCCAGCGCTCAGGCGCCATTTCTGGCTCAGGTAAAACACTTTGAGAGTGCTCTACCTGTTCCAGCTGTAATTCACCTAGAAATGCTGCACTGAAGCTATAAATCTATAGCTACGTACAGTTCTAGTGCGCCCCGCCTCCCACACGCCCCCCGAAACCAGGCGCATTACAAAGTGCCACTTGCGCTTTGTAATGCGCTCAGGAGTGGCGTGCTGGAGGCATTTTAGCGCAGCCTGATATCGGGCTGAAAAGATGGCAGATATCTGGTGCAGCCCCGTTCATACATGAGGCCCTAAGTCTCTGTCCCATCATTCACTGCTCTCCCTCAGTATAATATCTTTGTCAATTTGGATGGCTACCAAAAGATTGATGTAATTAAGTTTCACAAAAAGAAGCCCCCACCTCCCACGCAGGGCCGCCATACAGGGGGTACAGCCGGTACTCCTGTATGGGGCCCGGTGAAATAGGGGGGCCCGCTTTAAGCAGGCCCCCTTATTTCACATTACATAATAGAGCACGGCGCAGCTCTGCGCCGCGCTCTTTTTTAGGACCCGGCGGGGGCCCGGGGGTGACAGCAGTGCTGGGAGGGGGCCCGTGCTCCCATCACAGCTGTGCTCTGCCTACATTCAAAATGCGGTGCGTTGCTGGGGGAGGTAGCCTGCGCTCCCGGCACAGCTACGCTGTCATTTTCTACTTACCTCTCTCCCTGGATGCGCGCTGTAGCCGGAGCCGGGACCTCCTCCTCTGTCGTGAAACAATGTGAATGAGTGAGGCCCCGCCCCCAGAGGTGGGGCCTCACGGATTCAAATTGTTCCTCATCCTGCCGCTGGGTAGTACACAGCAGCGATGCGGACGGAGTGAAGAGGTCCCGGCTCCGGTTACAGCGCAGGAGAAGTAAGTAAAAGCTATAACCGGGAGCACGGACCCCTTCTCTGCAGTGCCCCCCTCCTCTCCATAGCCGTCACAGCCGCCCACAAGGGCCCCCCAGCCATCACAGCCGCCCTCAGGGGCCCCCCAGCCTGCACAACCGCCCACAGGGGCCCCCACAGCCGTCACAGCTGCACCCCAGGGGCCCCCAGCACCCACAGCCGCCCTCAGGGGCCCCCCAGCCATCACAGCCGCCCTCAGGGGCCTCCCAGCCATCACAACCGCCCCCAGGGGCCCCCCAGCCATCACAGCCGCCCCAGGGGCCCCCCAGCCATCACAGCCACCCCCAGGGGCCCCCCCAGCCATCACAGCCACCCTCAGGGGCTCCCCAGCCATCACAGCCACCCTCAGGGGCCTCCAGCCGGCACAGCCGCCCTCAGGGGCCCCCAGACAGCACAGCCGCCCTCAGGGGTCCCCCTGCCGGCACAGCCGCCCTCGGGCCCCCCCAGCCGGCACAGCTGCCCGTGGGGCCTCCCAGCACAGCTGCCCGTGGTGCCCCCCAGCACAGCCGCCCATGGGGGGCCCCAGCCCAGCCCTGTAGCCCACGGGGTCCCCAGCCAGACCAGTCCAGCCGCCCACGGGGTCCCCAGCCAGCACAGCACAGCCGCTTGTAGGGCCCACAGCCAGACCAGGCAAGCTGGCTGTGAGGGTCACCAGTCCACCCAGCAACATAGCCCGTGGGGGCCTCCAGCTGCGTAGCCCGTGGGGCCCTCCAGCCCAGCTGCGTAGCCTGTAAGGGCCCCCAATCGTGTGTGTGGGGGCCCCCTCCTATTCCCAGCTGTGTGAGGAGGGGGCCCCCTTCTCCCCTGTCACAGCTGGGGGCAGGACAGGGCTCCCCACACACAGACAAGGCTGGGAGGAGGAGGGGGCCCTCTCACACATGGCTGGGGGTCCTAGGGACCCTAAGCTACAGGGGGGCCCTAAGTTACCTACACAGGCCCAAAGCTGCCTAGCTACCGCCCGGGGACCCCATTGTATGTACATACCGACTGTGGGGGCCCCTAAGCTACCTGCCTACCTACCGGGCATCCTGTAATTACCAGGGGGTTATTATTGCCATTTGGGCCACTATGGATGGGAAAATTATAAAGTGAGGAGTCTCAGGTGTTTGTGTTGTAAATTCTACAGGGACGAGTGGTGGACGGAGGAAGTCATCATGGAGATCTGGACCGAATAGAGAAGAAAAGGGAAAGTGAACGACTCCTCGGACAAGACGTCACCTGTGAGGCTCTAAATGTACCTGGTACCTGGTACCTGGTTACCACCACTATAGGGTCACTGTATGGAGGAAATATTGATCTTGGTATAATGGTTTATTTTCAGTAACTGTATTTTTATGGTGCAGATATGTGGTGATGATGTGGCGGTATAATTAGGTGCTTGTATGTTATTGTTCTTTGGTGATATTGGTATTGGTGTAATGGTTTACTCAATAACATTATGGTGGTGTTAGTCAGCATATGGTAGTGATGGGGCGGTATTATTTAGTATTTTTGTTATTGTTCTTGGCAATATTGGCTTGGGTATACTGGTTTGGTCAGAAACATTGTAGTGGTGACACGTGGTGATCATGTTCTGGTATTTGCTGGCCCTTGTAAATGAACTGACCCACAAAATACAGATAAACATAAGTTTTAAAATCCAGCAAGATCTAAATCCGAAAACAATGGCGCAATTGGATTTTTTTTTTTTTTTTTATAACTCCAGAATTTTTATTTTTTTTTCTGGGGTGGCGATGGTTGGGGGAGGGTGGGGGGTGATGGGGGGGTCGGCCGGAGCGGGGGGGGTGGCCCAGACGCTCCAGCAGTGTGGGGCCCCAAAATTTCTGATGGCGGCCCTGCTCCCACGTGTCCAGGAGAACTTAATGCAGAGGGAGATTACCTGCATGCTGACTGCCCATAGACTACAAACATCGGGGAGCTGGCGGTCTATCTCTGCACTGATGCTCTGTGACTAATAGTGCAGCTGTGGGAGGCGAGAGCCCGTTGTCTGGAAGGGATGGATCGTTACCCAATCACTGTAATATACACACATACATACTCGTGACCTCTGGAGCTCGGTACCCAGATCACCTCTATAAAAAAGACCCAGTTATGAGGCAAAATAGGAAACAAAACAAAAAACTGTTGATGGCATAAAAAGTAGATTAACCGTAAAAAAAAAAATAAAAGTGTCAAGAGTTATTATAACACCAGTTTTGCTGTGATTTTTTTTTTTTTTTTTAAAGTGAGAAAATCTGGGCCCACCTCCACCTGCTATACACTGATCTCCTGCCCTATATGTGTGTATATATCTATGGGGGTGACTGTATATCATATACTCCACAATAACAGAGAATATACAGCCCTGGAGCCCCCTCCACCTGCTATACACTGATCTCCTGCCCTATATGTGTGTATATATCTATGGGGGTGACTGTATATCATATACTCCACAATAACGGAAAATGCAGCCCTCCCCCTGCTATACACTGAGCTTCGGCTGCCCTATATGTGTGTATATATCTATGGGGACATTGTGTATCATATACTCCACAATAACAGAGAATATACAGCCCTGGAGCCCCCTCCACCTGCTATACACTGATCTCCTGCCCTATATGTGTGTATATATCTATGGGGGGGACTGTATATCATATACTCCACAATAAGAGAATATACAGCCCTGGAGCCCCCTCCACCTGCTATACACTGATCTCCTGCCCTATATGTGTGTATATATCTATGGGGGGACTGTATATCATATACTCCACAATAACAGAGAATATACAGCCCTGGAGCCCCCTCCACCTGCTATACACTGATC
The DNA here is from genome assembly GCA_025379985.1 of Phyllomedusa bahiana. Classification (NCBI taxonomy): domain Eukaryota; kingdom Metazoa; phylum Chordata; class Amphibia; order Anura; family Hylidae; genus Phyllomedusa; species Phyllomedusa bahiana. The sequence continues at coordinate 27,131 of JAODAL010049285.1, forward strand.
TCCTGCTGCCCTATATGTGTGTATATATCTATGGGGGGACTGTATATCATATACTCCACAATAACAGAGAATATACAGCCCTGGAGCCCCCTCCACCTGCTATACACTGATCTCCTGCCCTATATGTGTGTATATATCTATGGGGGGACTGTATATCATATACTCCACAATAACAGAGAATATACAGCCCTGGAGCCCCCTCCACCTGCTATACACTGATCTCCTGCCCTATATGTGTGTATATATCTATGGGGGGACTGTATATCATATACTCCACAATAACAGAGAATATACAGCCCTGGAGCCCCCTCCACCTGCTATACACTGATCTCCTGCTGCCCTATATGTGTGTATATATCTATGGGGGACTGTATATCATATACTCCACAATAACAGAGAATATACAGCCCTGGAGCCCCCTCCACCTGCTATACACTGATCTCCTGCCCTATATGTGTGTATATATCTATGGGGGGGACTGTATATCATATACTCCACAATAACGGAATATGCAGCCCTCCACCTGCTATACACTGATCTCCTGCTGCCCTAGATGTGTGTATATATCTATGGGGACATTGTGTATCATATACTCCACAATAACAGAGAATATACAGCCCTGGAGCCCCCTCCACCTGCTATACACTGATCTCCTGCTGCCCTATATGTGTGTATACTGTATATCTATGAGGGTGACTGTATATCATATACTCCACAATAACAGAGAATATACAGCCCTGGAGCCCCCTCCACCTGCTATACACTGATCTCCTGCCCTATATGTGTGTATATATCTATGGGGGGACTGTATATCATAAACTCCACATTAACAGAGAAAAATACAGCCCTGGAAACCCCCTCCACCTGCTATACACTGATCTCCTGCCCTATATGTGTATATATCTATGGTGGGACTGTATATTATCTTCTCCACAATAACAGAGAAAAAACAGCCCTGGAGCCCCCTCCACCTGCTATACACTGATCTCCTGCCCTATATGTGTGTATATATCTATGGGGGGTTACTGTATATAATATACTCCACAATAAGAGAGAATATACAGCCCTGGAGCCACGTCCACCTGCTATACACTGATCTCCTGCCTTATATTTTGTTATATATCTATGGGGGGACTGTATATCTATATCCACAATAAAAGAATATCGCCCT
>JAODAL010049286.1:0-28300 GCA_025379985.1 Phyllomedusa bahiana
CATTCTTCCCCCTCTCCCTCCCTCTTCCCGTTACTCTTCCCCCTCTCCCTCCCCCGTTATTCTTCCCCCTCTCCCTCCCTCCCCCGTTACTCTTCCCCCTCTCCCTCCCCCGTTATTCTTCCCCCTCTCCCTCCCTCTTCCCGTTACTCTTCCCCCTCTCCCTCCCCCTTCCCGTTACTCTTCCCCCTCTCCCGTCACTCTTCCCCCTCTCCCTCCCCTCCCCCCTCTCCCTCCCTCCCCTTTTTCCCCTTATTTTTCCCCCTCCCCTCCCTCTTCCCCTCCCTTCCCCCTCCCTTCTTCCCTTTCCCCCCTCTTTCCCCCCCCTTTTCCCCCTCTCCTTCCCCCTCTCCCCCTCTCGTTCCCCCTCTCCTTCCCCCTCTCCCCCCTCTCTTTCCCCCTCTCTTTCCCCCTCTCCTTCCCCCTCTCTTTCCCCCTCTCCTTCCCCCTCTCCTTCCCCCTCTCCTTCCCCCTCTCCTTCCCCCTCTCCCCCTCTCTTCCCCCTCTCTTTCCCCCTCTCCTTCCCCCTCTCCCCCTCTCCTTCCCCCTCTCCCCCTCTCCTTCCCCCTCTCCCCCTCTCCTTCCCCCTCTCCCCCTCTCCTTCCCCCTCTCCCCCTCTTTCTCCCTCTTTCCCCTTCTCCCCCCCTCTTTCCCCTTCTCCCCCCCTCTTTCCCCTTCTCCTCCCCCTCTCCCCCTCTCCTCCCCCTCTCCCCCTCTCCTTCCCCCTCTCCCCCTCTCCCCCTCTCCTTCCCCCTCTCCCCCTCTTTCTCCCTCTTCCCCTCTTTCTCCCTCTTTCCCCTTCTCCCCCCCTCTTTCCCCTTCTCCCCCCCTCTTTCCCCCTCTCCCCCCCTCTCCCCCCCTCCCCCCCCTCCTTCCCCCTCTCCTTCCCCCTCTCCTTCCCCCTCTCCCCCTCTTTCTCCCTCTTCCCCCCTCTTTCTCCCTCTCCCTCCCTTTCCCCTTCTCCCCCCCTCTTTCCCCCTCTCCCTCCCTTTCCCCTTCTCCCCCCCTCTTTCCCCCTCTCTTTCCCCCTCTCCCCCCCCCCTTTTCCCCCCCCTCTTTTCCCCCTTTTCCCCCCCTCTTTCCCCCTCTCTTTCCCTCCCCCTCTCTTTCCCCCTCCCTCTCTTTCCCCCTCTCTTTCCCCTTCTCCCCCCCTCTTTCCCCCTCTCTTTCCCCTTCTCCCCCCCCCTCTTTCCCCCTCTCTTTCCCCTTCTCCCCCTCTCGTGCCCCTTCTCCCCCCCGCCTTCCCCCTCGCCCCCCTCTCTTTCCCCCTCTCCCTCCCCCCCCCCTCTCTTTCCCCCTCTCCCTCCCTCTTCCCGTTATTCTTCCCCCCCTCTCCCTCCCTCTTCCCGTTATTCTTCCCCCCCTCTCCCTCCCCCGTTATTCTTCCCCCTCTCCTTCCCTCTTCCCCCTCTCCTTCCGTCACTCTCGCTCCCTCTCCCCCGTCAGTGTTGCCCCCTCTCCCCGTTACTCTTCCCGCGTTATTCCCGCCCCATGCTCCCCGGCCTCTCACACTGTCTGTCCGGTACAGGTCCAGCAGTCGCCGCCGTTCTCTGGACTCAACTTCCGGGTCAGCCGGTCCACGTGACGCAGAGCCACGCCCACTACGCTCCCATCAGTCCAGGGATGAAGCGTCGTCTTTGTCGGGGGCGGGACTCAGGCGGGAGAGTCCGGGGAGGGCGTGGCCCCGTACATCGGGATTGGTGGGAAGCCTGGATGGGCGTGGTTACAGAGTGAGAAGGCGTCGCCGAACAACGTGAAGTGACGGCAGAAGCACGTGAATAAGTAACCAATGGGAACACAGCTTATAGGAACCAATGAGAGCGTAGCTTATAGGAACCAATGAGAACGTAGCTTATAGGAAACCCAAAGAAAACGAGCTTTATGACAAGAAACTATTTTGGAACCAATAGGCGTAGCTTTTAAAAAACCAAAAAAGACTTATAGGAACAATGGGAAATAGCTTATAGAGACAATAGAACGTAGCTTATAGGAGACAATGAGAAAACAGTTAAGGAACCAATGAAACTGCTTATAGGAAAAAAAGAAAGCTTAAGGAAACAATGAAACGTACTTTTAGGAACAAAGAGAACACACTAAGAACCAAAGAGAACCAGCTTATAGGAACCAAAGAGGACACAGCTTTAGGAGACAATGAGAACACAGCTTATAGGAACCAAAGAGAACAAGCTTATAGAAACAAAAGAACCACTTAAGGAGACAATGAGAACACAGTTAAGGAGACAATGAAACCAGTTTTAAAAAAACCAATAGAAACACAGCTTATGGAACAAAAGAACAGCTATAGGAACCAATGAACCCACTTATAGGAAAAAAAAGGCGTAGCTTATAAGAACCCAATGAAACACTAAGGAACAATGAGAACGTAGCTTATAGGGAAAAATGAGAACACAGCTTATGGGGACAAGAGAACACACTTTGGAACCCAAAGAGAAGAGTTATAGGAACCCAAAGAGACAAGCTTAGGGGAAACCCAAAGAGAACCCGCTTTTGGGGGAACAATGAGACCAAAACTTATAGGAACCCAAAGAAACCAAACTTATAGGGAAAATAAAACCACTTATAGGAGACAATGAGAACACACTTAAGGGAAACCCAAAGAGAAACGCTTATAGGAACAATGAAACACAGCTTATGGGGAAACCAATGGAAACAGCTTATGGGGGACAATGAGGGAAAAGCTTATAGGGAAACCCAAAAAACCAGCTTAAAGGAACCAATGAGAACACAGCTTATAGGAGACAATGAGAACGTAGCTTATAGGAGACAATGAGAACACAGCTTATAGGAACCAATGAGAGCGTAGCTTATAAGAACCAATGAGAACGTAGCTTATAGGAGACAATGAGAACGTAGCTTATAGGAGACAATGAGAACGTAGCTTATAGGAGACAATGAGAACACAGCTTATAGGAACCAATGAGAACGCAGCTTATAGGAACCAATGAGAACACAGCTTATGGGAACCAATGAGAACACAGCTTATGGGAGACAATGAGGACACAGCTTATAGGAACCAATGAGAACACAGCTTATAGGAACCAATGAGAACACAGCTTATAGGAGACAATGAGAACGCAGCTTATAGGAACCAATGAGAACGCAGCTTATAGGAACCAATGAGAACGCAGCTTATAGGAACCAATGAGAACGTAGCTTATAGGAGACAATGAGAACGTAGCTTATAGGAACCAATGAGAACACTAGCTATATAGGAACCAATGACAACACAGCTTATAGGAACCAATGAGATAACAGCTTATAGGAGACAATGAGAACACAGCTTATAGGAACCAATGAGAACACAGCTTATAGGAGACAATGAGAACACAGCTTATAGGAACCAATGAGAACACAGCTTATAGGAGACAATGAGAACACAGCTTATAGGAGACAATGAGAACACAGCTTATAGGAACCAATGAGAACGCAGCTTATAGGAACCAATGAGAACACAGCTTACAGGAACCAATGAGAACACAGCTTATAGGAACCAATGAGAACACAGCTTATAGGAACCAATGAGAACACAGCTTATAGGAACCAATGAGAACACAGCTTATAGGAACCAATGAGAACACAGCTTATAGGAGACAATGAGAACACAGCTTATAGGAACCAATGAGAACACAGCTTATGGGAGACAATGAGGACACAGCTTATAGGAACCAATGAGAACACAGCTTATAGGAACCAATGAGAACGCAGCTTATAGGAGACAATGAGAACGCAGCTTATAGGAACCAATGAGAACACAGCTTACAGGAACCAATGAGAACACAGCTTATAGGAACCAATGAGAACACAGCTTATAGGAACCAATGAGAACACAGCTTATAGGAACCAATGAGAACACAGCTTATAGGAACCAATGAGAACACAGCTTATAGGAACCAATGAGAACACAGCTTATAGGATACAATGAGAACACAGATTATAGGAACCAATGAGAACGTAGCTTATAGGAACCAATGAGAGCGTAGCTTATAGGAACCAATGAGAACACAGCTTATAGGAACCAATGAGTAACAGCTTATGGAACAATGAGAACACAGCTTATAGAGACCAATGAGTAACCCCTTATAGGAACCCAAAGGAACACAGCTTATGGGAACCAATGAGAACACAGCTTATGGGAGACAATGAGGACACAGCTTATAGGAACCAATGAGAACACAGCTTATAGGAACCAATGAGAACACAGCTTATAGGAACCAATGAGAACGCAGCTTATAGGAGACAATGAGAACACAGCTTATAGGAACCAATGAGAACACAGCTTATAGGAACCAATGAGAACACAGCTTACAGGAACCAATGAGAACACAGCTTACAGGAACCAATGAGATAACAGCTTATAGGAACCAATGAGAACACAGCTTATGGAACACAATGAGAAACAGCTTATAGGAGACAATGAGAACACAGCTTATAGGAACCAATAAGAACACAGCTTATAGGAACCAATGAGAAAACAGCTTACAGGAACCAATGAGAACACAGCTTATAGGAACCAATGAGAACACAGCTTATAGGAGACAATGAGAACGTAGCTTATAGGAGACAATGAGAACACAGCTTATAGGTACCAATGAGAACGCAGCTTATAGGAACCAATGAGAACGTAGCTTATAGGAACCAATGAGAACACAGCTTATAGGAGACAATGAGAACACAGCTTATAGGAACCAATGGAAAAAGAACAATAAACGCAGCTTATAGAACCAATGAGAACGCAGCTTATATGAACCAATGAGAACGCAGTTTACAGGAACCACTGAGAACACAGCTTACAGGAACCAATGAGAACGCAGCTTATATGAACCAATGAGAACGCAGCTTATAGGAACCAATGAGAACGCAGCTTATAGGAACTAATGAGAACGCAGCTTACAGGAACCAATGAGAACACAGCTTATAGGAACCAATGAGATAACAGCTTATAGGATCCAATGAGAACACAGCTTACAGGAACCAATGAGAACACAGCTTACAAGAACCAATAAGAACACAGCTTATAGGAACCAATGAGTAACAGCTTTATACAAGGAACCATTAGAACAATGAGGACAGCTTATAAGGAACCAATGAGAACGCAAATTAAAGAGAACCAAAGATAACAGCTTATAGGAACAAGTGAAGAATGCAGCTTATAGGAACCAATGAGAACGCAGGCATATAGGAACATGAGAACACAGCTGTAGGAACCAATAGGAACACAGCTTATAGGAACAATGAGAAGGCAGCTTATAGGAACCAATGAAGAACACAGCTAAGGAACCAATTGAGGATCACACTTATAGGACAATGAGATACACAGCTTATAGGACCAATGAGAAAGCTTCTAGGAGACAATGAGAACCAGCTTAAAGGAACCAATGAGAAGCGCAGCTTCTAGGAAGCATGAGAAAACAGCTTATAGGAGACAATGAGAACCAGCTATATAGGAACCAAATGGTGAAACACAGCTTATGGGAACCATAGAACACAGATGGGAACCAATGAGTAACAGTTATAGGAGACCAATGAAAACACAGCTTATAAGGAACCATGAGAACGAGCTTATGGAACCAATGAGAAACAGCTTATGGGACAATGAGAAACGCTTATAGGAACCAATGAGAACACAGCTTATAGGAACCAATGAGAACGCAGCTTATAGGAGACAATGAGAACACAGCTTATGGGAGACAATGAGTACACAGCTTATGGGAGACAATGAGAACAGCTTATAGTACCAATGAGAACACAGCTTAAGGAAATGAGAACACAGCTTAAGGAACCAATGAGAACGCAGCTTATAGGAACCCAAAGAGAACACAGTTTTTAGGAAACCAATGAAATAAAAGCTTATAGGAACCATTGAAACACGTTATAGGAACCAATGAAGACACAGCTTACAAAGGGAAACCCTGAGAACACAGCTTACAGGAACCAATGAGAACACAGCTTATAGGAACCAATGAGATAACAGTTTACAGGAACCAATGAGATCACAGTTTACAGGAACCAATGAGAACACAGCTTATAGGAACCAATGAGAACACAGCTTATAGGAACCAATGAGAACACAGCTTATAGGAACCAATGAGAACACAGCTTATAGGAACCAATGAGAACACAGCTTATAGGAACCAATGAGATAACAGCTTATAGGAGACAATGAGAACACAGCTTATAGGAACCAATGAGAACGCAGCTTATAGGAACCAATGAGAACACAGCTTATAGGAGACAATGAGAACACAGCTTATAGGGATCCATGAACCGCTTATGAACAATGAGGACACAGCTTGATAGACGCAATGAGATACACAGCTTTAGGAACTCAATGAGAACACCCGCTTATAGGAGACAGAGGCAACGTAGCTTATAGGACTACCAATGAGAACGCAGCATATAGGAGACTCATGGAAAACGCTTGCTTATCAGGAACCAATGAGACCGAGCTATATAGGAGACCTAAAGGCAGTTTCTAATCCGACGATTTTATTAGGATCAATAGAACACAGCTTATAGGAACCAATGGTATTTATACAATAGCTACATAGAACATGAGAACACAGCTTTATACATGAGAACCAGATAGGAAACCAAGAAAACAGCTTAGGAACAATAGAACACAGCTTAGGAAGCCAATAACCACTTATAAGGAACAATGAAAAACATGCTTACATAACCAAGTGTAAGAAGGGGGCCAGCTTATAGGAACAAATGAAACAGCAGTTAATTAGGAGGAACCAATGAGAAGCAGCTATAGGAACAATAGATAACAGCTATAGGACCAATGAGAAACGTAGTCAATGAGTTAAGCTAGAACAATGAGAACACAGCATAGGAACCAATGAGACACAGCTTAAAGTGTAACCAATGAGAACACGTCAACTTCATAGGGAGACAATGTAGAACACAGCTTATAGGATCCATAGATCGTAAGCTGTATAGGACCGAATTGAGAACAACAGCTATAGGAGACAATGGGGTATAACCTAGGCTTATCGTGAGACCAATGAGAACCAGCTTATAGGGATACCAATGTAAGAAGCGCAGCTTATGAGGAACACAATGAGAACACAGCTTATGGAACCAAAGAACACAGCTTAAGGAACAATGAAACACAGCTTATAAGGAACCAATGAGAAACACTTATAGGAACCAAAGAACACAGCTTATATGCCAATGGCAACACAGCTTAAAAGGAACCAATGAGAACCACTTTTGGGGAACAATGAGGACACACTTTTAGACCAATGAGAAAACCCCTTTTAGAACCCAAAGAAACACCTTAAGGAACCAAATGAGAAACCCGCTTATAGGAACAAAAGAAACAGCTTTTAGGAACCAAAAAAAACCCGCTTAAAAAACAAAGAGAACAGCTTAAAGGAACCAAAAAGAACACAGCTTAAAAAAAAGAAACCTTTGGGAAATAAACCACTTTATAGGAACAATGAGAACCAAATTATAGGAACCAAGAAAAACAGCTTAAAAAAAGAAAACCCTTTAAAAACCAGAAAAAGCTTAAGGAACCAATAAAACCCGCTTTAAGGGAAACCCAAAGAGAACCAGCTTTTAAAACCCCAAAAGAAAACCCCCCCTTTAGGAACCAATTGGGAAAAATTAAGGAACCAATGAGAACCCGTTAAGGAACCAATGAGAAACAGCTTAAAACCAAGAAACAAGTTATAGGGAAACCCAAAGAGAAACAGCTTTAAAAAGGAAAACCAAATAGGGAACCCAAAGAAAAGCTTATAGGAACCCCTGAGAACACAGCTTATAGGAACCAATGAACACAGCTTAAAAGGGCCCCTGAAAAACAGTTTTTTTGGGAAAAAATGAGAACACACTTAAAGGCCCGAAAACCCCTTATGGAACCAAAAGAAACCGCTTATAAACCCTGAGGGGGCACACTTAAGGCCAAAAGGCCAAGCTTTTGGGGGCAAAAACACACTTTTGGAACCCTAGAAAACAGCTTCCAAAGAAACACTTTGGGGAACCTTGGTTTAAAGGGTAAAAAGCTATAGGAAATAAACAAGCTTATAAAAAATGAAACCAAATAAAAAGGGAAAACTTAAAAACCCCAAGAGAAACCAAAATAGGGAAAAGAACCAAGCAAAACCAAAAAAAACACTTATAGGAAATTTAAAAACAGCTTAAAACCAATGAGAAAGGGGGTTAAGGAACCAATGAAAGTTATTATAGAAAAAGAGAAACCGGGGAAGGGAACAATATAACCCCTTATGGCCCCAATGGAAACCAAAATGGAACCCAAATAGGGCCAGCTTTGGGAACCCAAAAGAGGACAACTTTTAAACCCAATGAAAAAGGGTTTATGGGCCAATGAGAACACAGTTTAGGAACCAAAAGGAAAAAACATAAAAAAATAGAAAACCCCTTAAAAAAACAATAACCCAAGCTTATGGGACCCCTAGAACCAGCAAGGGGGCCCCAATAAATGTTAAAAATAAAGGAAAAACCGCTTACAGAACCAATTTAACCACTTTTTTAGGAGCCAAAGAAACCAGCCGGACCCCCTAAACCGCTTTTAGGAAAACCAATTTGAAACACTAATAGGGGAAAATGAAAACAGCTTTAGGGAACCAATAGTTTTCGCTTTGGGCTCCCTCTGCATCATCGGCTCCGCACTGTCCGCCGGCCAAAGGCTACGTCTGTCTATGCCGACGAATTTTTTTTTTTTATATATATAATTCAAAAGCTTTATGGAATATTGCAAGTGGTATATAACAATATACAATCATAACGTGGAGAAACATTATTATATATAGCAAGAGAGGCAACCGAAGGAAATAAGCCGTAAAGAAACAGTCAGTTGGCCGAAAAAATAAAATGGCGGCGTATAAAGCCACAAACCTCTACTTATAACAGAGAAATTGTAATAAGGTAACATGACTTACATCATACAAAGTGTTACTCAGTATGAATGTTGGGGCTTCACAAGTCCATGTAGGAATCAGAAAAAGTCAGAGAAGTGTAAGGTGTAGGTAGAAGGAGAGAGAGAGAAATAGGGTAATAGGGTCAGATACACAGATCAAGGCGCACATTTTATTCTGGTCTCAAGCGTGTCAGATGGTTAAGGAGCGGAAAATGGGGGACACCGCAGATCCAGGATGCCCAGGTGGCGTTCAAGATGTGTATTCTTCCATATGATAGATGTACATTACTTCGTCAAACCAATCCTGAAATAATGGGGGATCAATTGATTTCCAATGTTTAGGGATCACAGTTTTAGCTGCCTGTAGAAGGTGTCTAAGGAGGCTGGGACCGAAACATCAAACATAAATAGAAGGGCAGCTTCAGGAGTCTTGGGGATATTCAACCCTGAGGTCGATGTGATCGTCTGATGTACCGCATTCCAGAATCCCTTCAGCAAGGGACATTCCCACCAAATGTGCAACATAGTGCCAGCCGCTGCACTGCAGCACCAGCAAACCGCTGTAACTGATGGGTGCCACTTATGGAGCAGGGTAGGGACCTTGTACCAGCGGGACAGAATTTTAAAGCCAGTTTCCTGGGCTTTAGAAGCCTTGTGAGTTAATGTAAAGCATCTATGCCATTGTGACGATGTAAACTGTTTTCCAAGCTCCCGTTCCCACGAAGCACTATATGAAGGGAATGCCGACGAAATTTGATGAGGATCCCAAGCCTTGCAGGGGCTTTATAACCCAGTGCTCCCTGCATGTGGAACTGATGGGCAGTCCATTTCCTACCAAAAGATGTATTTCGTGGTTAGCCTCCTATCAAGAGAAAGCCCTGGCTTGGGCTACAACCCTTCTGGGACAGAGATGACCCAGTTACGGCCAACCTCCCACGCTCCTCAGCGAATTCTGCAGCGTAATTGAGGAACCAGCCTGAGCCTCTTCTGCCTTGTTGAACCTGTGCCAAAGGGACTCTTCCATAGGCGATTCCACACCATGGCCTCAGAGTTTTCCTGGAACGATGTGGCATTGACTAACACCTTCAAGAAAAGCCTCTCCAACCAGATCAAGTACGCACTGTCCACCCGTGACCTCCCTTCTTTCCTGAGTGACCTTATCCGTTGATTACCGAACTCTTTGACTGGCTCCGAGGAGCCAAGATGTTTTCCAAATTGGATCTGCGAGGAGCTTACAACCTCATTCAGATCCATGAGGGAGACGAGTGGAAGCCAGCCTTCAACAGTCGCGATGGCCACTTTGAGCACGTGGTTCACCTGGTCATGCCCTCCGGTAATGCTCCAGCGGTCTTCCAGAAATTCTTCAAGGACATATTCAGGGACCTCCTATACACCTGTGTGGTCGTCTAGCTGGCTGGATGATTTCCTGTCTTCTCAACTGATACAGAGATTTACCAGGTCCACGTGCGTCAGGTGCTTAGGTGTCTATAGCATAATTGCCTTTATACCAAGCTTGAAAAGTGCCTTTTCCACCAGAAGAGCCTTCCATTTCTCAGTTATATTATCTCAGACAAGGGTCTGCAGATGGACTGCCATGTCTGCCATCTTGCAGTGGCCGTGGCTCACCAGCCTTCGGGCCATACAGCGGTTTCTGGGTTTCGCCAACTACTATAGGCAGTGACACACTGCTCGTTGGTGGTGTCCCCAATGGTGGCACTCACCAAGAAGAATGGCAACCCGAAGCTATGGCCACCAGCAGCCGAAGAAGCCTTCTCTAGGCTGAAATCAGCATTTACATCTACACCCATACTTTCCTGGCCAGAAATAGAAAAGCCATTCTTCTTAGGAATCAATGCCTCTTCAGTTGGGGCCAGGCCGGTTTCTACTCAAAAAGGTCTCAAAGGAGCATAGACCCTCAATGGTGTCATCTTTTCATAAAACCTTTTCGTCGCACAGAGAAGAACAACACTCATCAGGTGACCGGAAGATACAGGCCATCAAACTGGCGGTTTGGAGGAGTGGTTGCTAATCTCCCTTGATGGGCTCATTTACCCCGGTCAGAAAATTACACTTCGACCACAAGAACCACCCTATAATACCTACAGACGGCCCAATCGCCTAATACCCACGCCAAGGCCCAAATGGTCCTCTTCTTCCTCCTCGGTTCCAATTCTCTAATTAATTTTCACCATGTGAAGAAAAATGTCAAGGCAGATGCTCTTTCCTATGCCTCTGACTAGATATAAGAAGTGCGCAGTCAGCCTGCAGACACAATCAATCCCCCCTAAACGTTAAATCTGCTTGAATGCTGCCCGTGGACCTCCCAGAATGTCCCTCCAGGTAAGACATACGTGCGCCCTGCGCTTCGGAAGAAGGTGTTAATATGGGGACACTGCTCTTGTGCTACAGGAGATCCTGGGGTGCAAAAATCGTGTTCCCTAATAATCTGTTTTAAATGTTGGCCTGATCTTTTGAGTATTTGATAGAATTATGTTGAATCATGTACTTCTTGTAGGCCCCATAACTAATTCACCTCACCTTGAAACCAGGAAGGGTCTATTACACAGCCACTACCCCATCGCCCCAGTAAGTGCCCTTGGACCCACGTGCCTATGGTATTAGATCTTCCTCCCCATTCCACTTGGTAAATACCGTTGTCTGGGGTGGTTCATCAGACCGGTTCTCAGTAAGGATGTCACCATTTTACATCCTGCCGTGTTTACCCTCTGCTCACGACTTGCCAGTTCTCTTTTTCCAACACATCTCCTTTTTTCTCCAACTTCTCCCTTGTTTGAGCTTCTGAAGGAGATTTGCAGCACAGCCAAACAGCAGTGTTGGGAAAGGATTTAAAAGCTGAGCATAGTATGAGACGAGTGAACGAGTCTTTTGCGAGTGTTTTCTTTAGAAGTGTGTTTTTATTCTTTTAAGTGTGGGAGACTTGAGATTAGATAGACTTATAGATTGGAGAGTAGTATAGAAGTAGGGGACAGTATAGTAGTTTACTTAATTAAAATAATTTAGTCATAAAACTTTGTTGTTAAACATCCCCTATATTCCATGTTTGACAATGCTGTCCAGGAGCACCACCTGTGTCGAAATGTAATGCATCCTTTGACATATCAGATCGAGAGGGTAGCATACTAGCGGTGCAATGAATGTGTGCACACTGCACATTTAGAAGCCCGTGATCCTGGAACTAAATGAGCAAGTGGCGACACTGAGATCCATATGCCAATTTGGAATGCGAGCCCTGGCCCAATGGAGCAATCACTGTGCATGTGTAGATTTGCTGGGGGAGGGTGGTAGCAAGGAGGTGCAGGGAGGTATGGCGAGCATGGAGGTGTCAGGTGCAGAGCAGCGATGGATGTGCAGAACATAAGGCAGCCTACTGGGTATCGTTCAGAAAGAATTGGAAAGAGGGAAGATTGTCAGGGAGGCTAGTCCTTAAACTGTACAAAGCCCCAGACAAATTTCAAGATGGCTGAATAGGGGGATGTTCGGTTCAGAAATAGCATTGCTGCAGCAAGACAAATACAACCCCTGTCTGCTGCCATAAAGATGGGAAATAGGGAGTGCAGTCATGCTAGTAACATTTTTGCTGAATGTAGTTGGGGACTCAATAATTAGGGTGCACAGACAGGTGGCAAATCTGCCGCAAAGAACCGGTATCGCGAACAGTGTGTTAGTTTACCAGGGCCCGGGTTCGACATACATATCGCGAGGATCGTTGACATATTGCTGGTGTGAGGGCTGGAGATGAATCCACTGTCATGTTCCCAATGGCACCCATGACAAAAGTTAGATGTAGGAGGAGTGTCCTATAAAAACGATTTCATTCAGACTAAGGCCAAAAGCACAGGGCAATGACCTCCAAGGGTAAATTTTTCTAGTAAATATTACCATTGTTCCACGAGCCAGCACCAGAGAGACATCAGGTGAGATTAGTATGAGGTGTAATAAGTGGCTCAAAGAAATTTTGGTGTAGGATAGAGGGATCTTGGGTTTTTGGATAACTGGGCTGATTCTGTGTCTAATGTGCTACAGACTCTATGCGTCTATGCAAGGGATGGGCTAGCACCTAAAGTGGTATTGGTGCAGCTGTCTTGGGTGACAAAATGGTCCAGGGAAGATGGAGGAATATTTAAATGACAATGGACTGTGGGGTGAGCGGTAACTACACATAAAGCATTCAAGATAGTGAATATAAGAGCTGGTAAATAGTGAAAAAAACAGGGTGGAGAGTTGGGAAGTGGAGAGTGTGGTGTAGCAAATAATAAAAATCAGGGAGAAAGAATAAAAAACTGAAAATCTGTAAATGAGCATAGCTGACCAATGCCATGTAGTCCTGACGCAACAAAATTAAATGAACTAAGAAAGAAATATAGCTGAAGAAAAATATGACAGTAGTGGGGATAACTGAGAACATGGCAGGACGAAGCTGACGACTGGGACCGTTAAACGATAGTCCAGGGTTACGTCTATTTAGAAAGTGATCGTAAAGACGCGGAAGGGTGGAGGATGTCCCTGTCTCTAATGGTAAATCCTGTCTAAAAGCCGAAACAACTGTCGGGAAAGATATAGGTACAGTAATGAACAAGTGGAATCATTATGTAAAAGTATACATGGGAGTAACCATGAACAATATAAAACTAATAGGTGACTGCTATAGGCCCCCAAATATAACAGAGAACCCCATGGAAGATGTACTCTCAGTGCTAATTATGATGAGAGCTGTCTAATCATAATGAGTTATTCTTAAGGGCGACTTAACAATCCCATTTACACTCAATTTGGGAATCAGACGCTTGTAGCTCTCCTAAAGGAAACAGGTTTTGTCAATAACTACTGCTAATTACCTTTGGTGCCTAATGTGCAGGAAACCGACTAGAGGAAAGGCCCCTCTAGACCTAATATAACTAAGAACCGGACAGAGTAACAAAGGTATCAGGTTGAGGCAACCTAGTGAATATGACCAAAATATAATAAATTTTCCGTTTATTACCTTCAAAAGTAGTGTTTTTTGTCAAAGGAGCCACAAAATCACGAATTTTAGGAAGGTCTAATTATAGTTCCTGCTAAGGTGAGTGCCCCTGAAACCCGTATTGACTATGGACAATAGATTTTTAATATGGCATGAGACTAATACTAAATGTGATTAATTGTAAAACATCCTATGCTACCACGTGAGAGGTACATACCTTATTGGTAATAAAAAAATTAGAAGACAGAAAAACCCAATGTTGATCACCATGGAATGTAAAATAGAGGCAATAAAAACAAAAATAAACGTTGTTCTCTTCACCTAACTAAAAACAGGAGAGTCAGATGGTAGAGGCACAAAGAAGCTAAATGGAAAAAAATTAAGTGTGTATAATATGGTAAAGTGTTGGTGAAAGGAAGCAAAGCTGGAGACGGATAAGAACCAACCGCCATATAAAGTAAAACTAACCTCCAAATATAAATTTTTAAACTATATAAATATCAAAAAAAGATTAAAACATAAAAATGTTGGCCCTTGAAAAATACTGAAGTTGGAGAGTACCAGTAGAGGGAGATGAGAACAAAGCAAACGAGATAAACACTTTTTTCTCCACGTATTAACCGAGGAGGTTATGACCCTTCCTGATGAACAGAGGATGTGGTAAAAACTCCAACTTAAAAAGTTTTACTATGTCTACCCCAGAAAGAAGTGCAGCTCTCCGTCGTAGGATATTAAAAAAACAAATCCCCGAGGTCCATATGGCATAACCCACTGTGTCCTAAGAGAGTTAATTGATGTCATAGATAGTCCCCCTATTCATAAGTATTGCATGGAACTGGTCTTATTAACGGGTAATGTACCCAAAGAATGTGAGTCGCATAGCAAATGTGGTAGCCAATAACAAAACAGGGGATCAAAAAGTGATCCAGGAGACTAATAGGCCAGTTAAGCTTAACCGCGTTTTGTAGGTAAAATGTGAAGTGTTTAACTCGAGATGCAATCCAGGAGTCTCTCAACTCACTGAAAATAAATGTATCATACGCCGTTCCAGCGATGGTTTATGAATGATCGGTCCTTTCAGACTAATCTTCATCAGCTTCTATAGGTATATTTCAGTGCTAGACAGAGGGAACACGGGGGTGATGGCACTGGATGTCATATAGACTATTAAATTTACATAACGCATATGAAAACGTAGCCACAAAAATAGATTTGGTAAATAAAAATAGCAAGCTTGTACTGTGGAAAAGATAGTGGAGTCAAGTGTGGGAATGAAACTGGTCACAGCTGATATTAAAACAAATGGTAGTAAATAATACTGGAACATACTCATACAGTGATATGCTGAGTTACTAGTTGGTTACCACAAGGATCAGTAATTGGGGGCCCCTATCCTCATTAGACATTTTATCATTAATGATCTTCACATCATGAATACACAGTAGAATATGCGATCCTTTGCAGACTATACTAAATCTCTTAAGGTAATCAACACAAAAGATGATTAAAAGTTATATACAAAGGATCTGGATAAGTTGTGGAGGCCTGAGGGCATGGAAAAGGCAGATGAGGTTTATACTACTGATTAATGCAAGGTTATGCACATTCATGGGAAAGAGTAAATCCAATACAAGAAAACATGTAAATGGAAAACACTGGAAAAATTGACATGGATAGAAGACTTGTGAATCCGGGTGGACAGTAAACTTAATTGTTACACCATGTCAGGCAGCAGCAGCAAAGCAAATAGGATCAATGGTTTCATTAAAGATGGGCATAGATGCAGCACATGATGATGAACAATTATATCTCTCCAATTATACAATACGCGTGATTAGACCACAAAGGAAATATTGTGTACAGTTTTTGTGCACCAGGTGCACAGTTAAATTAGCATTGTTATAGCATGAACAGGAACCTAAGCGGTGCAACAAAAATATAAAAGGACTTCGTAGGACTAGCAATACTCCATAAAGATAAAGCAAGATTAGGTATTTGAGTTATTTTAGGAGAAAAAAGAAAGCTTTCTGTGGGGACATAAAAAATATGTTTAAATACATAAAGGTCAATCTAGAAGATCTCTCCAAGATTTATTTATACACAGGCGTGTATCTATAAACATAGGTGGCATCCTATAAAAGACCTTGAGAAAACGAAAGATTATTCCCTACATAACACAAAGAAAGCGGGATTTCCTTTTACTGTAGAGCAGTGAGACTGTGGAATTCTCAGCCATTAGGGACAGTCCGATGGTGTGAAATTCAATAACCGAAGTCAAAAAGTGTTATTGGATGCATTTCTGAGCGTAATAATGATAACAAGTTATAGTGACTAAGTGATTCAGGATAGTGGACATTGATCCTAGGGATTTTTCCTTGATAGGCCATATAGGATGTATCAGGAAGTGAAATTTTTTCCCCTAAAAGTGAGGTACAATTGTGAGGTCTACAACCTCCTTGGGGGTTTTTGCCTTCCTCTGGATTTCAACGACCTTGCACAATATCAGGCAGAACTAGAAGGGACTACTTGTGTTGCTTATTTAAGCCTTACAAAAACTAAGAAATCTTCTGTCTGCATGAACTTCCTCATCATATTGTCTCGGACCGGGGGGCCAGTTCGTTTCGAGGGTCTGGTGCTCCCTCTGGAGCAGCTACAGGTTAAATTGAACTTTTCATATGCCTACCACCCCTACGAACGGCAATAGAGAAGGGTCACTCATGTTTCTTTGCAGCTACTTATCGCTCACTTTGTTCGTGAGTCAAGTATGACGGGTCCAACCTTTTACCCATGGGCAGAGTTTATCTTACAATTCTTTGGTATTTGGATTCTACTGGCGTCTCTCCCTTTTATAATTGTCTATGAGACACCAACCAGCCCCACCCACTCACCCCTCTTCGGTGCTATCGGAGTCAACCCAGCAGATTAAAAAATGAGGAGACCTTCGCCCGAATCATCGCTCGCCTGGAGGACAGTGTGAAGTTAGTCTGCCGAGAAATGATTCGACTCAAGATTCCCAGCAACAAACATTGCCCTCGTTTCTGGGGCCAATCGAGGTTTTGACAAAGCAATCAATCCCATTGGTCCTTTATAAGTCTGCTGTCTTACCCCCCTCCTTATGCCAGTCCCGAACTCACCTTTCTGCCCAGAAGGTTGCTCCTCCTGCCTTGCCGCAAAGCCTACGCCACCAACGTCTTTACTATAACGAAATCTGGCCATGAAGATGATCATGGGGAAGTGAACATTTCCCTCAGTGACTAGAGAAGGGCTTCAGCCATAAGAACGTTCCTGGAGACCGGAAGACAAACATTTTCTGGACCGTAAGCGCTACACATAAATCCTCCAGGCCAGAAAGAAAGGGGGGCTAAATGGAGGGGGGGGGGGTACTGTTACGGGTGCTCCTGCGACCCGCACACCGGGTTGCAGATGCACCCGTGTCCCGCTGGTTAGCGGCGCCGCGATCCACACGACTGTGCTGAGTGCGCGGCTCACACTCCCTCTGCTCATCACGATCTTAAACTCACCTGTCCTCCCTCCCAGGCCGCCGTCTCCTGCCATTCTAGTTGCAAACGCATCCCCTCCTTCCCTAGGGTGGCGCTCCAATGGGCCGTCACTTGAGATTTAAATTGATGAGGTCCCAGTAGCACAGTGATATGTCGATAAACCGGAGCACTGTCCCAACTTAAACGTCTGCCCCTATCAGATTTAAAGTTCATTGTGCCTACCAAAAGAAAAGGGTTCCCTAGTCTTGCTAGTGTCTCCATGTACCGTACTGTTTGCCTCCGTCCCTCAACCACGAACCTTTGCTTGCCTAGTCACCTTACCTGACCTGTCTTTCCCCGACTAATGAGTTTGCTTACGATTTTTTATACACACATGTCACGCGGCATGCCTCCACAATCTAGTCGTCGTCATGGAGTAACATACTGGACCCCCTCACTCAAAGATAACTGAGGATACAGTGACTGAACTCCCCACTTCATATATTGTATAGAACGAATGACATACAGACCCCACCCTCTAAAGTGATAATGAAAATAACAGTACATGACCCGCACCACCGTAATGGATAATGAGTATGACAGTAATGACCCCCCGCTCTAATGATAAGATAATGACAGTACTGACCCCACCCCTAAAGATAACGAGATGCGAAGTACTGACCCCACCCCAACATGATATAGAATAAAATACAGGAACTGACCCCCCCGCCCTCGTAATGATAAAGAAATTTTTAAAACATACTGACCCCACGCTTCTAATGATAAACTAGATGACAGTACTGACCACCGCCCTCTAATGAAAACGAGATACAGTACTGACCCCACCCTCTAATGTAAAGAGACTACAGTACTTGACCCCACCCCAAAAGAAAACTAGATGACAGTACTGACCCCGCCCTCTAATGATAACGAGATGACAGTACTGACCCCACCCACTAATGATAATGAAATAACAGTACTGACCCCACCCCTAATGAAAACGAGAAACATACTGACCCCCCGCCCTCTAAGGATAGATGAAATAAGCAGTACTGACCCCACCCCATAAAGTATTAACGAGATGACAGTACTGACCCCGCCCACTAATGATAAAGAGATGACAGTACTACTGACCCCCCCTCTAATGATATACGAGTGTGACAGAACTTTACCCACCCACTATTTAAAAAGAGATAACAGTACTGACCCCGCCCTCTAATGATAAAGAAATTACAGTACTGACCCCTCGCTCTAATGATAACGAGATGACAGTACTGCCCCCCCCCTCTAATGATAACGAGATGACAGGACTGACCCCGCCCTCTAATGATAACGAGATGACAGTACTGACCCCACCCACTTAATGATAACCGAGAATGCATTACTGACCCCCCCTCTAATGATAACGAGATGACAGTACTGACCCCACCCCTAATGATAGAGATGACAGTACTGACCCCGCCCTCTAATGAAAAAGAGATGAGCATTACAGTACCCCACCCCCTAATGATAACGAGATACAGTACTAGACCCCACCCCTCTAATTGAAGAATGAAAAGACAGTACTGACCCCAGACCCGCTAATGGCTAAAGAGATACAGTACTGACCCCCGCCCATCTAATGATGAAAGATAGTGACAGAACTTACCCCATACCCTCTGAAGATATGAAATTAACAGTTACTGACCCCACCCCTAATGATAAATAGATGACAGTACTGACCCCGCCCTGCCACGATGATAAATGATATGAAGAATTCAGACCACCCCGAGCTGGCCCCCGCCCTCTAATGATAAAGGATGACTAATACTGACCCCTCTGCCCTCTAATATTAAAGAGATGACAATACTGAACCCCCGCCTTTAATGATAAAGAGATGACAGAACTGACCGCCCTGCCCACTAATGACAAGGAGATGCCAATAACGCCCCCCGCCCTCTAATGATAAGAGAGACAGTAATCTGACCCCCGCCCTCTAATGATTAAAAAGAGATGACAGAACTGACCCCCGCCCCCTAATAGATGAAATGAATTACATAAAAGACCTCGTCCCACTAATGATAAAGATATGACATACGTGACCCCACCACTAAGTGATAAAAGAGATGACATTACTGGAGTCCCTGCCCAC
The DNA here is from genome assembly GCA_025379985.1 of Phyllomedusa bahiana. Taxonomy (NCBI): domain Eukaryota; kingdom Metazoa; phylum Chordata; class Amphibia; order Anura; family Hylidae; genus Phyllomedusa; species Phyllomedusa bahiana. Next base: position 19,497 of record JAODAL010049286.1, read on the forward strand.
AAATGAATAAAGTAGATGACATTACTGACTCCCGTCCTCAAATGATAAAGAATGACATACAGACCCCGCCCACATTAATGATAATGAGATAAACAGTACTGACCCTCGCCCTCTAAAGATAATGAGATGACAGTCACCTTGACCCCGCCCTCTAATGAAAAAGAGATAACAGGAACTGACCCCCCCTCAAATGAGGAATGAGATGGACAATAACAACTCCTCCCTCTATTTATAACAAGATGACAATAACAGAACCCTCCCTACTAATGATGAAAGAAAGACAGTACTCGACCGCCAGCCCTGCTAATGATGAACGAGATGACAGTTACGACTCGCCAGGCCCACTAAATGAAAAATGAGAGATGACAGTAACTGACCGACTCCATATGGCCTTCTAAAGAGACAAAAGATGACAGTATGTGACCCCCGCCCTCAGTGTATAAAGATATTACAGAACAGTACCCCGCCCTTAAATGATAACAAGATTGACGAGTTACTGACCCCCGCCTTCTAAAGATAAAGATAATGACAGTATAGACCCCCATGCCCTCTAATGATAAATGAGATTACATACGTACCCCGGCCTCTCTAATGATAACAAGATGACAGTACTGACCCCGCCCTCTAATGATAAAGAGATGACAGTACTGACCCCGCCCTCTAATGATAACAAGATGACAGTACTGACCCCGCCCTCTAATGATAAAGAATGACAGTACTGGACCCCCCAACAGCCCTGCTAAAGATTAGAGAAGGAACAGGTACAGACCCCCCACCCCAAATTGAGTAAACAAGATGTACAGTACTGACTCCCTTCCTCATCCTAATGATAACACGATGAGCAGGACCGACCTACCCGAGACCTCAAATGAAAAATGAGATGCAGTATCTTGACCCCTGCCCCTCAAATGAATTAAAGAGATGACAGACTGACCCCCAGCCCCTAATGATAAAGAGTTTGACATACAGACCCACGCCCTCTAATGATAACAAGAAGACAAACTGACCCCCAAGCCCTCAATGATAACAAGATGAAGTTACTCGAACCCAGCCCTCTAAATGTAAAAAGAGAGTAACAGAACTCTGACCCCGCCCTCTAATGATACAGAGATACAGTACTTGTGACCCCGCCCCACTAATATAAAGATATGACAGTACTGAACCCTTCCCCTCTAATGATAACCAAGATGACAGTACAGACCCCGCCCTCTAATGAAAAGAGATTACAATACTGAACCCGCCCTCTACATTATAACGATATGACAGAACTACCCCACCCTCTTAATGAAAAAGAGATTACAGTACGAACCCCGCGCCCTCTAATGATAAAGTGAAGACAATACGGACCCCACCCTCTAATGATAACAAGATACAGTACTGAACCCGGCCGCACTAATAATAAAGAGAGAAGACAGTACTGACCCGCTGCCCACTAAAAGATAAAGATATTGACAGATACTGACCCCACCCTCTAATGAATAACGGGAGTGACAGTACAGACCCCCTGCCAGGGGCGTAACTAGAGAAGACCAGGGCCCTATAGCAAACTTGTTGGATAGGGGCCCCCCCCCCCCCCCTCACCTGACCACTACCATGTACCTCGAGGACATGGCGCTTAGATAATGAGATAAACAAGGGGCAAATACCTCACATACAGTCACACCATCAAACTGCAGTACCAAAACAAATCCCTCTAAACCAAGACCAACTTTACAAAAATGCAATTACATAAAGACCTGATGATTACCGCCGGAATAACACGACCACGGAAATACTCACCACATAGTGTACAGTAATAATACCCCTACACTATTACTGATCATTGTACCCAAAGACCATTACTGTCTAATCATAATACTAATATATAATTAATTAGTGACCAAAAAGTGTATATACCTAGTTGCCAACAGGCTCTGCAGACTGTATATAACCACCAACAGTGACTCATATATTGTTAGACACCATTGTAGGCACATGCACTGCAGACTGTGTATATTACTCCATAGCAGTGGACCATATAGTCGGTATGATACCAGGTACACAGCTCTTGCAGACTGTATATTACCTCCATACAGTAACCATATAATGGTAGACACAATGTACACAGGCTCATGCAGACTGGTATAAGCACCCCCATACAGTGTACCATAAAAATGGTAGACACCAAGTACACACTAGCTCGTGCAGACTGTAATATACACACCATACAGTTGACCCATATAGTGGTAGACACACCAGTGTACACAGGCTTCTGCCGACTGTATATACCAACATACTGACCATAGCAGATATGTGGTAGACACGCAGTGGTACACAGCTCAGCAGACCTGATATTACCTCCATAACAGAGACCAAATAGTGGGTAGACGTAGCATGGACAGCAGGCTACTGCAGACTGTATATCACCACCATAACAGTGACTTATATGTGGTGATGATACTTATGTACACATACTCTGCAGAACTGTATATAAACACCATACAGTGACCATTACTATTGGTTTATACTAGTGTACACAGACGACTGCAGACCTGTATATAACCTACCATGCCAGTGACCATATGGAGATAGTGGTATTTCACCAGTGTACCAGTCTCTGCAGACAGTACAATAACCTCCATAACATTGGAACCCAATATGGTATACAGCAGTGTACAACGGCTCTGCAGACTTATATTAGCCCCATACATGACCATATAATGGTAGAACACCAGAGTACCCAGGCTACTCAGACCAGTATATTATCCCCAACAGTGACCATATAATATGGTATACCGACTCAAATTACACAGCACTGCAGAACTGTATATTACCACCATACAGTGACGCATATATTGGTGTAAGACAGCAGTCGTACACACCGGCTCTGCAGACTGTATTTACCTCCAAAAACAGTGGGACCATATAGTGTAGACAGCATGCTACACAAGGCTCTGCAGACTGTATATTGAGCCTCCATACAGTGACAGATAGTGGTAGAGAAACCAATGTGAACACATTTCCTCTGTGCAAGACTGTAAAATAACCTCCATATAGTGACCATCTAAGTGGTAGACAGCATGTACACAGGCACTCAGAACTGTATATTACTCCAGTCAGTGACCAATAGTGGAGAGCACTCAGTGTAACACAGGCCCTGCAACATATATTAACTCCTCACGTGACCATATAGTGTAGACACCAGTGTACACAGGCTCAGCAACTGAAATATTCCATCCATACAGTGACCATATAGTGGTAGACACCAGTTACACAGGCTCTGCCGACTGCCATATAACCTCCCATAAACATGACCATAATAGTGGTAGACAGCAGTGTACACAGGCGCTGAGAATGTAAATTACCTCCAAACTAGACCATATAGTGGTAGTTACCAGTGTATACACAGTGCTCTGGTAGACATATGATGTGATTACAGTGCAGTTACATCTTTTGTTACTCCCAGAGACAGTTTCTCATGACCAGTCGTTGACTACTCTTTGTTCTGGCATCCGGGGCCGTCGCAGTCGCCATCTGGATACACTCCCGACGCTACATTGCCCTTGCAGATTTAACACAAATATCTTAGAATCCTGACTTTTTTCCAGCACCTGCCCCCCCTGGCTATATGGGGTGCATTTAGGTTCAAGGCAGGTCTTGATATAAGTGATATATGGGGGCCAGCCAAATAGTGCAAGGTTAAGTGTACCATAGAGTGGCCCATATAGGCAGCAGTTTTAGTTAGCTAATATTGTGGAGGCCAAACAGGTAGACAGGGGTTAGGTTGTCTATAGGGGCCGAAATTATGTAGGGATTAGGTATAAAGGGGCCCCATATAAGTAGACCGTCAGCTTATTGGGGTATACAGGCAGCATTGGTGGTATAAAAACGCAGGCAGTATAGGGGTGTAGTAGGCAGGCCTATGGCTGTACAGCAGGCATATGGGGTCTGTATAGGCAGCAGGCTATAGGGGCTGTATACGGCAGCAGGCATATAGGGGGCAGTACTAGGGCAGGAAGGCATATAGGTGGCTTTATAGGTGCAGGCATGCAGGCATATAGGGGCTGTATAGGACAGTCAGGCATAATGGGGGCTATAGGCAGGCAATATGGGTGCTATATGGCAGGGCAGATGGGGCTAAGAGGCAGGCGTATAAGGGGCTAATAGGCAGGCAAGGGGCTATAGGAAGGTCAATATGGGGCTGAAAATGCAGCATATGGGAGGCAATAGGCAGGCGATATGGGTGCTATGCAGGCATAGTGATGTAATAGGTAGCATATTGGTGTAAAGGCAGCATAGGGGTGGCTATAGGCAGGCATATGGTTGTATAGGCATCATAGGTTGGGGCTTATAAGGCACAATAGGGGGGGCAATAGACAGCATATGGGGGGTATAGTAGCAATATGGGAGGCTATAGCAGGCATATGGTGGGGCTAGAATGCAGGCAATATAAGGGGGCTAATAGGCAGGCAAAATGGGGGCTAAAGGCAGGCAAAATGTGGGGCAATAGGGCAGGCATATGGGGGGCTAATGAGTCAGTCATATGTGGGGTATAGTAGGCATGATGGGGGCTATAGGCAGCATATGGGGGGCTATAAAGGCCAGGCATAAAGGGCTATAGGCAGCATATGGGGCTATAGCAGCATATGGGGGGCGATACAGGACATATGGGGCTTTAGGCAGGCATATGGGGTAAGTAGCATATGAGGGTAATAGTATTCAAATGGGGCCTACAGGCAGGCATATGGGGTCTATAGGCATGCATATGGGGAGGTATAGGCAAGCAATGGGGGAGTATAGGCAGGCGATTTGGTGGCGTATAGGAGTCATATGGGGGTATAGGCAGGCATATTGGGGGCTATAGCAGGCAAATGGGGGGAATAGGCCAGCATATGGTGGCTATAAGCGATGCATAATGGGGTCTATAGCATGCCATAAGGTGGTGAATAGTTCAGTCATATTGGTGTGCTAAAGTCAGATCATATGGTGGGCTATAGGCAGGCATATGGGGGCTAATATGGCATCATACAGGGGTGCTAAAGGCAGGCAAAAGGGGGCTAAAGGCCTGTCATATGGGGGGGTGTTATAGGTTAAGCATATGGGGGGGATAGGTAGAGCATATGGGGGCTATAGCAGGCATATGGGGGGCTATAGGGCATGCATATGGGGGTATAGCAGGTCATATGGGGAAGTAAAAGCAGAGCAAATGGGGGGCTATAGCAGGCATATGGGGGCTATAGGCAGGCATAAGGTGGGGTGCTACATAGGAGGCAAATGGGGTGTGTATAGGCAGGCCAATATGTTTGGGTCTAAGGCAGCATATGGGGGGCTATAGCAGCATATGTGGGGGGTATAGGCAGGACATATGGGGGCTATAGTCCAAGCATAATGGGGGGCAATATCAGAGCAAGGTGGGGCTATAGCAGGCAAATGGGGTGCTATAGCAGGCAAAGTGGCTATAGGCAGGCATATGGGGGACAAAGGCAGCATCATTGGGGTATAGGCAGCATATGGGACTATAGCAGGCAGTATGTGGTCTATTAGGCAGCATATGGGGGACAAAAGGCAGGCCATATGGGTGGTAATAGGCAGGCAAATGGGGGGGTAAAGGCAGCATATGGGCTATAGCAGGCATATGGGCTATAGTCCGAGGCAATATTGTGGGGATAATAAGTAGGCATATTGGGGGTTAGAGGGCAGTGTCATAGTGGGGGCAATATGCAGCAAATGGGCTATAAGGTGGCAGCTATGGGGCTATAGGCAGCATATGGGGTGACTATAGGCCAGCATAAGGGGGTATAGGCAGGCAAAGTAATGGGGTACTATAGCAGGCATATTTGGGCTATAGTCAGGCATATGGGGGACTATAGGCAGGCAGAATATGTGGGGTATGAGGCACGATATGGGGGGTTAAGGCAGGATAAGGGGAGGCTATAGTGCAGGCATATGGGTAGATATAATAATAACTCAACTTACCACCTCGGTCCACACGCTCCCCCGATGCGCCGCTCGCGTGTCTCGCTTCTGCTGCTCTCCCTCAGCCTCTCGCTCAACGCAGGGCGGCGCGGTGATTGTGACTCACCGCGCGCGTACACCTTGACCAGAATACCGGACAGGGGGAAGAAGACTGAACGAGTCGGATCGCGGCTCCGTCCTGCGACTCTTTACCCTGAGCAGCGCAGCCTCTGACCGCTTGGGCCTGTGGCCCGAGCCGTTCATGCATGGAGTAGAAAGCCCGGCCCGCAGCTCCCCGTCCACCGAGTGAACTGTTTTCACTGCCGGCGGGCCCCCGGGGGCGGGAATTACCGGGTACGGGCCAGTAGCGCTGCCCCCCGGGCCCCCCTAAAACCAGGGGCCCCGTAGCAACTGCTACCCCTGCTACCCCGGGGAGTTAGCCCCTGGGCCCCGCCCTCTAATGAAAAGAATGACAGTACTGACCTGGCCCCTTTTAAGATAAAGAGATACAGTACTGACCCCGCCCTTAATGAAAAGAGAACAGTACTGACCCCGCCCTCTAAGATAACGAATGACAAACTGACCCCCCCCTCTAATGAAACGAGAGACAGTACTGACCCCCCCTCTATGATAAAGAGATGACAATACGGGCCCCGCCCTCTAATGATTGAGGGTGACCCGTACTGACCCCACCCCTAATGATAACGAGATGACAGTACTGACCCCACCCTCTAATGATAATGAAATAACAGTACTGACCCCACCCCTAATGATAAAGAGATGACAGTACTGACCCCGCCCCAAATGATAAAGAGACAGTATGACCCGCCTTAATGATAATGAGATGACAGTACTGACCCCGCCCCTAATGATAATGAGATGACAGTACTGACCCCGCCCTCTAATGATAATGAGATGACAGTACTGACCCCACCCTCTAATGATAAGAGATGACCATACTGACCCCGCCCTCTAATGATAAAGAGATGACAGTACTGACCCCGCCTTCTAATGATAAAGAGATGACAATACTGACCCCGCCCTCTAATGATAACGAGATGACAATACTGACCCCGCCCTCTAATGATAAAGAGATGACAGTACTGACCCCGCCCTCTAATGATAAAGAGATGACAGTACTGACCCCACCCCTAATGATAATGAGATGACAGTACTGACCCCGCCCTCTAATGATAATGAGATGACAGTACTGACCCCACGCCTAATGATAATGAGATGACAGTACTGACCCCGCCCTCTAATGATAATGAGATGACAGTACTGACCCCACCCTCTAATGATAATGAAATAACAGTACTGACCCCACCCCTAATGATAAAGAGATGACAGTACTGACCCCGCCCTCTAATGATAAAGAGATAACAGTACTGACCCCACCCTCTAATGATAAAAGAGATGAACAGTTTCTGACCCCGCCCCTAATGATAAAGAGATGAAAAGTATGACCCGCCCTCTAATGATAAAGAGATGACAATACTGACCCCGCCCTCTAATGATAAAGAGATGACAGTACTGACCCCGCCCTCTAATGATAAAGAGATGACAGTACTGACCCCGCCTTCTAATATAAAGAATACAGTACAGCCCCCGCCCTAAAGATAATGAGATACGTACTGACCCCGCCCTCTAATGATAAAAAATGACGTAGACCCCACCCCTAATGAAAAAGGGAATGCAGTAGACCCGCCCTTAATAAAAGGATACATTCGACCCCCCCCCAAATAAAATGAATACAGTACTGACCCCCCCTCTAAGATAATGAGATGACATATGACCCCCCCCCTAATGTAATGAGATGACAGTACGACCCCGCCCTCTAATGAAAGACAAATGGCAGCGGGGAATCTAGGAGTAACATTCTCGGGTTAGGGGAAACCGTTTGCAGGAATCTGGGAGACATGAGAACAGAGGCCCCCTGTATGTTCCTCCGTTTTTTCGGGGGTGCGGGGAGGACCTCGCCTCAATTTTTATTGTGCTTGGAGGACCACAGCTCTGTCCTGAAGATGTGGATCCCGGCACAAGGAAAAAGGCTGGAGTTGCAGGGGTCCCCCCCCCCTCCCCGCTGTGCCGGGGGGAAATACAGTAGAACCGGGAAATTTTTCCCTCAGACCCATATGCCGGGACCGGATGTTTGGATGGTAAACAATCCCGAGGCTCCAGGCCCACATTTCAGGATTCCTGTATGAAACAACGCTTTCGTGACAATTGAAGACGCTTCGTAAATAATAATAAAATCTTTATTTATATCCCAACAATTCCGCACACTGTACAATTAGGGGGTATAATTCAGACAAAAACGAAATTTACAAAGTGAACGCTACTTACGGTGAGACACAAGGTGGAGGGCCCTGCTCCAAAAAGCTTTCAATCTAAAGGGGGGCCTGGGGAAACAAGGGGGAGAAGGCTAAAATTTACAATGGCCCAACCCTGCTTTTAAAATAGGGGGAGGGTTAATAAAAGGTTTGGGGAACCTGCCACCATGACAGTCCCTTATATACCGGTAAGTGGGGTTGAGGCCCCAGTTAGGGAGTGACAAATGGTGTGAAGAAGGGGGGGTCAGCAATTAGGGTTTTGGTCGCCTGCCTGAGAAAATGTGTTTTCAGGACACTCTTAAAAAATGCAAAGGGTGATTGTGCCCGAGGTACGTGGTAGGAGTTAGAAACGGTGCAGCACGTGCAAAATTTGAAGACAGCATGGGGGGTTCGGGATGATTGTGGTCGTTTTTGATGTCTTAGTGAGCGCAGAAAAGGGGTCGGGTGGTAGCAGAGATGAGGGGGGAGATGTATGGGGGGGCAGCACTGGGAGAGCCGGGTAGGGTGGGACAGAGATGAGGGAGGGATTTGGGGGGT
>JAODAL010049287.1:0-28300 GCA_025379985.1 Phyllomedusa bahiana
GCCGAGAAATCCGGCGAAGTGAATGAACCGAATTTCGGGAAATTCGCCCATTTCTACCTCAGACTCTTTCGGCTATTTTCTCTCAGAGTCGCGGTTTTGTGCAGACCACCCGGCTCACCCCACTTGTTTCTGGATAATTTTGCTGCATTGCTCAGTCATTTCCTCTCTACTGAAATGCCCACTATCATCATGGGTGATTTCAACATCCGCATTGATGACCACATGTCTCCTTCCGCCTCTCAGTTTTTTTCACTAACTTTTTCTCTTGGCCTCTCTCAATCTACAAACTCTCCCACACACAAGAATGGGAACTCTCTTGATCTTTTCTGTCAACCCTCATCAATTTCTAATTGCACTAATTCTCCTTATGCACTCTCTGATCACAATTAGAGATGGGCAAATTGATTCTAACGAAGTGGACTTCGTTTAGAATTTCAGGAAAACTTCGGTTCTGAACGAAGTCGATGTTTGGGGTGATTCGTGGGAACGAAGCGTGTTTTTAATTGATAAAATGACCGCAAGCACATGGCGTTACATGGGGCAAAGAACTCTGGGAGGAAGAAAGGAACACCCTCAATGACATGTGCAGAGATTAAGTCAATCAGAGACCAGCGGGATTCTGTGACATCACCGCACTAAATAAGTCCTGACGCGACACTGGCAGTTCACATTCCTCTCTATGTGCCGTTCTGTAGCTGCAGTAGCTGAGATCTCACACAAAAGAAATTAGTGTTTAACAGCGAATTTATGGGAGGGTGTCACAGCTTGTCTCAGAGACTGCTCCTCTTCCGTTCTAATTTTGATTTTCTGGGGTATTGTAATTGAAGTCCTGTGTGGGTCCAATTCTGCTGCATATACATTTTAATGCCATCTTGTCAGTTCTGGAGATAATTTAATATACAATGGTTGTTCTTCCTTTTGTAGTCAGTAAAAGAATCTGTGTTTTTACAAGCCACATACCAGTTAATTTTTTGATGCTCATTTCTTTTGCGCAATTTATATCCAAGAGTTAATTAAGCGTGTTTGTGCTATTGTAGTCATTAAAAGAAACTGTGTTTTTCAATGCCAAATAAATTTTTCCTGTTGATTCTTGTAGCATAATTTATATCCGAAGGTTAATTAAGTGTGTTTCTGCTTTTTGTAGCCTATGACCTCATGCTGATGCTGCTGTTGCTGGTGCCGTGACCTCCACAGTGTGTCATTATGCCAATCTCTGACCTCATGCTGCTGCTGTTGCTGGTGCCATGACCTCCACACTGTGTCATTGTGCTACTCTCTGACCTCATGCTCATGCTGCTGCCGTGACCTCCACACTCTGTTATTGTGCCACTCTGTGGCCTTCTCCTGTTTTTGCCACCTCCAGAATGTCATTGTGCCACTGTCTGACCTTATGCTGCTGCTGTTGCTCCTGCCGTGACCTACACACTCTGTCATTGTGCCACTCTGTGGCCTACTCCTGTCTTTGCCACCTCCAAAATTTCTTTGTGCCACTCTCTGACCTCATGCTGCTGCTGTGGCTTCTGCCGTGACCTCCAAACTCTGACATTGTGCAATTCTGTGGCCTAATCCTGTTTTGCCACCTCCAGAATGTCATTGTGCCACTGTCTGACCTCATGCTGCTGCTGCCGTGACCTACACACTGTGTCATTGTGCCACTGTCTGACCTCATGCTTCTGCTGTTGCTCCTGCCGTGACTCCACACTCTGTCATTGTGCCAACCTGTGGCCTACTCCTGTTTTTGCCACCTCCAGAATGTCATTGTGCCACAGTATGAACTCATGCTGCTGCTGTGTCTGCTGCCATGACCTGCATACTCTGTCATTGTGCCAGACTGTGGCCTAATCCTGATTTTGCCACCTCCTGAATGTCATTGTGCCACTGTCTGACCTTATGCTGCTGCTGTTGCTCCTGCCGTGACCTCCACTCAGTGTCATTGTGCCACTCTCTGACCTCATGCTGCTGCTGTGGCTGCTGCCGTGACCTCCACACTCTGTCGTTGTGCCACTGTCTGACCTCATACCGCTTCTGTGGCTGCTGCTGTGCCCTCCACACTCTGTCATTGTGCCACTCTGTGGCCAACTCCTGTTTTTACCACCTCCAGAATGTCATTGTGCCACTGTCTGACCTCATGCTGCTGCTGTGGCTACTGCCGTGACCTCCACACTCTGTCATTGTGCCACTCTATGGCCTACTCCTGTCTTTGCCACCTCCGCACTCTGTCATTGTGCCACTGTCCCCCAAGCACCCCCAAGCACCGTTGCAATATACAGTGGAGGTATGAGGCAGGGAGTCCCTCAGAATCACTTGCGCACATGGCCCGCAGCATGCTGATTTGCCGGGCTAGTGACAGCCAAATATTCACCATACAGCAGAGGGATGACTTCTGGCTCTCCCCCCTCTTGGACCTTCGCTACCAGTCCTAAATGAGAGCCTTTTTTCCAGCTGCTGAGAGGGAGGACAAACTCAAGTACTATAGAGAAATCCTCCGTAGTCAGTTTGCTAACGTTCCTTAACCATTCTTGGCCAAGGCAATTCTACCTCCATCAGCTTCTTCATTAATATCTAAAAAAAGTTCCAACACTGTTTATTATGAAGTATAAACGTGGTAGTTTGAATCCAGTTTCTGTGTGACACCAATTTGTTGAAATGCAGCGTATGGAATTGAAGGAGACCCTAACTACAGGGAATGTTTTAGATGCTTATTTTGCATGCGGTGCCATTAGTGATGGAATTTAGTACAAAACTGGAATATTGAAGCAAAAGCAAATGCTGCAAAACTGGCTTTGGATGAGCTTCTTCAGTATGAAGAATGTGAATCGTATGTCCAAATTACAGACAGGAAAAACCGCCTCCGCCTCCTCCTTGAGCCTCGTCTGTCATATCCGTGTACCGTACCTCTTGCCTCCGTCCCTTGACCACGATCCTTGCCTATTGCCCTGACCTTACGCTTGTCCCTGACTCCGAGTTTGCATTACAATTTTGTACCTCGCTACAGCTCAGCTGCCACCACAAGCAAGTCACATCAGGGTTAACGACCTGGTAGACGCCCGCTACAGCAAGCCCCTCCTGCTTTGCGGCGGGCTCTGGTGAAATCTGGGACCTACTTAGATTCTGCTCCCTGGCGTGGCGTTTGTCTTCGTCCCCTTACTGTGCTGCGATCTGTGGCGGCTCCAGTAACCTACTCCTGTGTTCTTAGATGCTAGGGTAGGATCTTAGCCCTCAGCTTGTATTCTTCCAGCTGGCTCTGCCATGACTTTATCAGGCTGCGTTCCCGCTTGAGTTTTTTGGTCAGTTTTGCTCCCGTAAATGCCCAGGGAATTTTAGAGTGAAGCGATTCTAAGAGCGGTGGCAGTCATGTGCGTGTCATACTAAAACACAGAATTGTATGAAGACCAAACCAAGCCCTCTCTGTATATTTAAGCATGGCACAATGTTCTACAGCACCCTACATGCTCTCTGCAGCCAGGAAATAGCTGTTTTTTAAAGTAATTCATCCCGCAGTAATTCGGGACAAAACAAATTTTGACGGAAAATTCGGCGAAGTTGGCGAATCGAATTTTTGAGAAATTCGCCCATCTACAATCACAACCTTACCTCCTTCACTATCACTAATTCTCAGCCTTCTCTGGACTCAACTACCCATCACCCATTCAGAAATCTCAGCTCCATCAACCCTCATAGACACCATACAGTCCTCACTGCCCCCAATCTCCTCCCTCTCTTGTCCTGACCTAGCTGTAAAACAATATTGTGAAACTCTCTCAACCACCCAGGACATATTGGCACCACTCACACACCGCACAACCATAGTCAGACGTCGGCAGCCCTGGCACATGCCTCAGACTCGCTTTCTTAATATACCAGGTATGCTGAAGGTCTGGAAAAGTCAAAGAGAAAGTCAAAACTATCTGCAGACATTCTCTACTACAAATTCATGCTCAGGACTTACAGTATCACACTGCCCTTCACTGCGCCAAGCAAGAATATTTCATCTCAACATTACATGACAACCCAAAGTGACTGTTTGACACTTTCCACTCCCTCCTCAGGCCTAAAGGTCAGGTCCCAGGCACTGACCTTTACGCTGAAGACCTAGCTACTCACTTAAAAGATAAAATAAACAATATCTGGCAAAATATCACATCTCAATCCCCAAGTAATAGCCATCCCATCCGTTCCTGCATGTTCTCTAGTCTGCTTTCAGCTCTTGACCCGACAACAGAGGAAAAAGTGTAAAGGTGCAGCCCTAATGTTAATTAACAGAAACGTGGTTGTTACCTTTCTGAAGTGGTTCCACGCAACCACCCCAAACGGTGGTATAAACCCCTCTCAGGGAGCAGAGTCTAAGGGGGAGGAAGACTGTTTTAATCGTAATTTAAATTGATCCCCTAAATTTATTGGACGATTCAGGGGTCAAACACCTGTTGGGAATTTTGTCTTTTAGCTCTTTGTTAAAGATCAGCAAGCTGTGCAAAAAGTACTGAGACACTGCACAGGTGGACATGTGCATCTAAAGGGAAGAGATGGTTTCATTTAGTGCATTTAAAAAACATTTAAAATGTAATAAATTTTATGTTCATCCTGAAATATCAACCACAAGTCAAATATCTCTAAATTTATGTGTGCAGTGTATATTGTGTTTTTAATCTTTAGAGGAATTTGAAGGAGATGAAGGAGAGGATGCTTGCTCTGGTGTGTCTAGCTATAAATGGAAACCATAAAGGCATGTCCCCACGGCATATGTTTGTCACCGGTTTTTCAACCGGTTTGCGGTTTTGCAGACCGTCTGAAAAACTGGCCGCAAACGAGCACAACGGGCTCCTATGGAAAATCCGTGCAGCAGTCCCCACTGCACGGGTTTTCCGCCCTGTAGTTTTTCCGCACATTGGACGTGCATGCAAACGGATTTCGGACGGAATATGTGCAGGTGAATGTGAAGGGGGAGGTTTTTTCTCTGCTCATCGTGGTGAAAAGCCATCCCCCCCGCGGCTGTGTACACGGCACATAAACCGGACAAATACCGGTCGGATAAACCGACCGGTATTTGTCCATTGCCATGTAAACGGGCCCTAATGCTTGTCTAAACTGAGCCTAACAGATTGATTTCACTTTTTTTTTCGTTATGGGTCACAGTATTAGAGACGGGCATATTGACTCTAACGAAGTGGAATTCGTTTAGAATTTCAGGAAAACTTCGGTTCTGAACGAAGTCGAAGTTTGGGGGACTTTGGGTGAACGAAGTATGCTTTTCATTGATAAAATGGCTGCGAGCACATGGCGTTACATGGGGCAAAGAACTCTGGGAGGAAGAAGGGCATAGCCTGCATGACATGTGCAGAGATGAAGCCAATCAGAGACCGGCGGGATTCTGTGACGTCAACGCACTATATAAGTCCGGACGCGATGCTGGGAGCTCACACTCCTCTCACTGTACTGATCAGGAAAGGTGCTGCCGCGGCTGATTGTGATAGCTCTTACTGAAGAACTGATTTTTATACAGCGATTTTTGTGGGGTGTCTCAGCTTGTCTCAAGACTGCTTCTCTTAATGTTCTATTTCTGATTTTTTGGGGTATTGGATCTGAAGTCCAGTGTGCGTCCACTGCAGCAGCATATTCATATTAATGCTATCTGCTCACAGCACATGGAATATACAAGGGGGATCTAAGCCAGTTCCTGTAGTATTCATTTAAAGAAACAGCGGTTTTACAATACAAATACCACTTCATTTTTGGCTGCTCAATTCTTTGCGCAATTTACATCCAGGGGTTAATTAAGCATTGTTTTTCTGCTGTGGTGACTCCAAGAAACCGACTTTTTCACTGCCAAAAAATACAATTTTCCTGTAGCATAATTCAAAAGCGAAGGTTAATTACAATTTTTTCTCTTGTTGTGTAGTGTAAAAAATACGCCATTGTAACACGCTACAAAGCTAGTAGTTTGTGGCTGCTCAATTGTTTTGCACAATTTACATCCAGGGGTTAATTAAGCATTGTTTTTCTGCTGTGGTGACTCCAAGAAACCGTTTTTTTCAATGGCAAAAAAATAAAATTTTCCTGTAACATAATTCACAAGCAAAGGTTAATTACAATTTTTCTCTTGTTGTGTAGCGTAAAAAATACGCCATTGTAACACGCTACAAAGCTAGTAGTTTGTGGCTGCTCAATTCTTTTGCGCAATTTACATCCAGGGGTTAATTAAGCGTTGTTTTTCTGCTGTGGTGACAAAAATAAACCGTCTTTTTCACCGCCAAAAAATACAATTTTCCTGTAGCATAATTCACAAGCGAAGGTTAATTAAAATTTTTTCTCTTGTTGTGTAGCGTAAAAAATACGCCATTGTAACACGCTACAAAGCTAGTAGTTTGTGGCTGCTCAATTATTTTGCGCAATTTACATCCAGGGGTTAATTAAGCGTTGTTTTTCTGCTGTGGTGACTCCAAGAAACCGTCTTTTTCACCGCCAAAAAATACAATTTTCCTGTAGCATAATTCACAAGCGAAGGTTAATTACAATTTTTTCTCTTGTTGTGTAGCGTAAAAAATACGCCATTGTAACACGCTACAAAGCTAGTAGTTTGTGGCTGCTCAATTCTTTTGCGCAATTTACATCCAGGGGTTAATTAAGTATTTTTCTGTAGTTGTACTCAGTAAAAGAAACTTTCTTTTTCACCGCCACAGATGAAATTCTGTAGCATAATTCATATCCGAAGGTTAAATAAGTCTGTTTGTGCTTTTATATTCAGTAAAATACAGAGTTTTTAAACGGCACATACAAGTCAATTTTTCCTGGCCATTTGTGGAGCGCAGTTTATGTCCAAGGGTTACCCACGCTTGTTAGTGGTTCATTTGGAGTCAAATACAGGGTGTGTATTTATCAGATACAGATATCTTCATCAAACAGTGTCTGTACATTTTAGAACAAACAGTATGTCAGACAGAGAGGGCAGGCTCTTCACCTGCGAGTGGCAGTGGCACAAACATTCCTGGAGGAGGCCCAGGTTGCAGCACAGCAAGGTGACGTTGCATCAGGGGTCACTCGGTGAGGCCACAACTGCCGCTGTCATCTAGCGGCCGTGTGTTGTTCAGCAACCCAATGGTTCTTGATTGGTTGACTAGGTCATCCACTTCTTCCCAGATGAGATCTGACAACCCCAGCCAAGAGTCGGTGGGAATGTCAGACACAACCCTTAGTTGGCATGGCCCGGGAGAGGGTCAGCGGCCCTCACCTGTCCTCAACCGCCTTTGTCCCATCCGTTCCCTCAGCCAGAGATTCTACTATGTGGTCTGGGCTCAGCGCCACTATATAGCGAGGATGAACAATTTGAGGAGGGCAGTCAGCAGCTACTTGGCAGCGAAGAAATGGGGCCAATATCGCCTGCTTCTTGCAGTAGGTGGCAAAGTATAAATGTGGAGAGTGGCATGGGAGGTCATGTTGTGAGGGGTCAGCCTCTGCATACCAAGACCGGTGATGAGGACAGCAGTGACGATGAAACACAAATAGATGATGATGTAGCCGACCGCACTTGGGAGCCGGGTGAAGCAAGGGCTTCATCATCGTCAGGAGAAGAGGGCGTCAGCTTGCGCATCAGGCAGCAGCGCAGCCAGCAAGTGGGTTGTGTGGCCGTGAGTCAGCAGGGTAGCAGCAGTGTGAGGTCGGGAGCCAAGCGGCCACGGGGTAGAAAACCCGCTTCGCAGGTCCAAGAAAGTAGCGGCACAGGGGCTCAGTGAGGCAGCGGCAGTAGTAGTCACTCAGAGCGGAGCGTTGGCGGTAAAATCAGCTACTCAGCGGTGTGGCAGTTCTTTGCTAAGACACCGGAGGAGCCGAATATGGGTATATGTAGAATCTGTGGGCAGAAAGTGAAGCGTGGCCAGGGAGCTAACATTGGCACCATGGCCCTGCGTCAACACATGCAGCATAAACATCCGGTGGCCTGGGAGAAACGTGGTTCAGATGTGATGGTCCATCCTGCCGCCGCAGCAGCAGCAGCCAGTGGCACGCATGCCATTGCAGCCAGTCAAGGCTCCACCACCTCTTCAGAAGGTAGCTGTTTCTCTTTGACATCATCTCCCGGTCCAGATGCTCCTGCTCCTCGCTACTCATGGCGCCAGCAGCCGTTCTTCGAGGCGATTGCAAAGAGACAACAGTATGCGTCCAACCATCCTTAGGTGCAGCAGCTGACCATGCTCCTGTCCAAGTTATTGGTATTGCAGTCCCTCCCTTTCCAAATGGTGGACTCTGCACCATTCAGAGAACTAATGGCTTGTGCCGAGCCGAGATGGAGAGTTCCAAGCCGTAATTTATTTTCCAAAAAGGCAGTACCAGCAACTTCATAAATATGTAGAACAGAACGTGGGCCAGTCCTTGAGCTTATCGATTTGTTCCAAGGTGCACGGCAGCGCGGACGTCTGGAGCTGTAACTACGGTCAGGGCCAGTACATGTCCTTTACGGCCCACTGGGTGAATGTGCTTCCTGCCCAGGCACACCAACAACTTGGACAGGAGACGCCGCTTTCTCCTCCACGTTGTCAAACTGCTGGCTCCTGCGCCAATGTCCGGCTCCTCCTCCTCCACCACCACCACCATCATCTCAGCCTCCACAAGTACTGCTCCATTGTACCATATGTGTAGGGCACAGCGGTGTCACGCAGTTCTACACCTGGCTTGCCTCGGCGAACGAAGTCACACAGGGGAGGAACTGCTCCGCGTCATGCAGCAAGAAATCGATGTGTGGCTTTCTCCGCGCTAACTGCAAGTCGGAAACATGGTGACGGACAATGGGAGGAACATGGTGTCCGTGCTGCACCAAGGAGGGATGGTCCATGCGCCCTGCATGGCGCACGTGTTCAATCTGGTTGTGAAAAGGTTCCTGAAGTCTTCCACAGATATTCAGTAGTATAATGTTGTACCGTGTTAGCCATAGAAAGTAGTAGAAGAGTGAAGAAATCAGGCGATACCTTTTAGAGGCTAACTGAGTATATTTGATGGTGAGCTTTCGAGAGAACTAGCTCCCTTCTTAACATGATGATATACAAGAAATTGAAAATTCACAGGCTTTTTATACACACAAGACATGACCTTCAAGGATGTTATGTTTAAGAATTCTAAGATCCATTTGAAGGTCCATGTCTGTGTGTATAAAAAGCCTGTGAATTTTCAATTTCTTGTATATCATCATGTCTGAAGAAGGGAGCTAGTTCTCTCGAAAGCTCACCATCAAATATACTCAGTTAGCCTCTAAAAGGTATCGCCTGATTTCTCATCTTCTACGTTTCAGAACATTCTGAAAATGGCCAGGAAACTGTGCAGGCACTTCATCCATTCCTACAAAGCCAGGAACACCCTCCTCGAATTGCAGCGGCAGAACGGCCTCCCCCAACATACTCTGATATGCGATGTTTCCACCCGTTGGAATTCCAGCCTGCACATGTTGGACCGACTGTATGAACAGAGAAAGGCCATTAACGAATTTTTGATGATCCAGGCGGACAGGAGTACTCCTCTGTGTAACTTTGATGTCAGCCAGTGGCAGCTCATTCCACTGCTTCATGTCCTGGAACAGATGCTGAAAAATCTGTCTGGGCAGGGGACTGGAGATGTGGCGACTACATCTCGTGGCCACATGAGTCCACTGGGGACTGAAATGGAGGAAGAGGAGGAGGAGTAGAACATTGGAGCAGAAGCATTGTCTGGTGAAATGAGTGGATTTTCTTCCCAGGTGACAAGAGAGGAGGAGCAGGAGCAGCTGGAGGAGGTAGATGGAGATTAGGAAGACGAGGCAGATGACCCGCATGCACCGTGGCATTATACAGTGGAGATGGAGGCAGGGAGCCCCTCGGAGTCACTTGTGCAGATGGCCCGCAGCATGCTGATTTGCCTGGCTAGTGACAGCCGAATGTTCAGCATCCGGAAGAGGGATGACTTCTGGCTCTCCACCCTATTGGACCCTCGCTACCGGTCCAAAATGGGAGCCTTTTTCCCAGCTATTGAGAGGGAGGACAAACTCAAATACTATAGGGAAATCCTCCGTAGTCAGTTGGCCGCTGCCTATGTGTGTCATCGTCCCTCCTCTGACAGGTCTGACGGGGGGTTCCTCAGCGCTCACGTACTACTTCCGCAGCTGCTGGGGGAAGGTGGGGGGTAGCAGCAGTACCAGCTCCATCAGCAGCAACCTAAGTCTGGAGTCACTGATGAGCAGCTTCCTTCACCCGCCTAGTGAGGAGGGCAGTCGCCAGCAGCAGCAGGACCTGGAGCAGACCCTGAACCAACAGGTGGTGGCCTACTTGGACAGCACTCTGCCACCCCAGTTAGAAGATCCGCTGGACTACTGGGCAGCCAAACTGGATGTGTGGCCGCAACTTGCCGAGTTTGCAGTGGAGAAGCTGTCCTGCCTGGCCAGTAGTGTGGCATCAGAGCGGGTGGAACGACTGACTTTTGTCAAGATGAATCAGGCGTGGATCGGTCAGGATTTCCACACACCAATGCCTTAGGCGTCAGACTACATCAGCCATGACGCCTCACCCAAACTGTGAGAAATGAGTCTGGGTTCAAACTACATGCTTCAGCCACTATTCTGATGCCGCCACCCGCCTGATGCCACACATCTGCTGCCAGTTTCTCCATCTGCCACCAACCATCTTTACCAAGGACTGGTTTTGCCACCCACCTCCACACTCTGTCATTGTGCCACTCTATGACCTCATGCTGCTGCTGCTGTTGCTGGTGCCGTGACATCCATACTGTATCATTGTGCCACTCTCTGTCCTCATGCTGCTGCTGTTGTTGCTGCTGCGGTCACCTACACACTGCATCATTGTGCCACTCTCTGACATCATGCTGTTGCTCCTGCCGCCGTCACCTCCACTTTCTGTCATTGTGCCACTCTGTGGCATACTCCTGTTTTTGCCACCTCCGGAATGTGATTGTGCCACTGCCTGACCTCATGCTGCTGCTGCCGTGACCTCCACACTGTGTCATTGTGCCACTCTGTGGCCTATTCCAGTTTTTGCCACCTCCAGAATGTCATTGTGCCACTGCCTGACCTCATGCTGCTGCTGTCGTGACCTCCACACTGTGTCATTGTGCCACTCTGTGGCCTACTCCTGTTTTTGCCACCTCCAGAATGTGATTGTGTCACTGACTGACCTCATGCTGCTGCTGCCGTGCCCTCCACACTGTGTCATTGTGCCACTCTGTGGCCTAATCCTGTTTTTGCCACCTCCAGAATGTCATTGTGCCACTGCCTGACCTCATGCTGCTGCTGTCGTGACCTCCACACTGTGTCATTGTGCCACTCTGTGGCCTACTCCTGTTTTTGCCACCTCCAGAATGTGATTGTGTCACTGACTGACCTCATGCTGCTGCTGTCGTGATCTCCACACTGTGTCATTGTGCCACTCTGTGGCCTACTCCAGTTTTTGCCACCTCCAGAATGTCATTGTGCCACTGCCTGACCTCATGCTGCTGCTGTGGCTGCTGTCGTGACCTCCACTCTCTGTCATTGTGCCACTCTGTGGCCTACTCCTGTTTTTGCCACCTCCAGAATGTCATTGTGCCACTGTCTGACCTCATGCTGCTGCTGTGACTGCTGTTGTGACCTCCACACTGTGTCATTGTGCCACTCTGTGGCCTACTCCTGTTTTTGCCACCTCCAGAATGTGATTGTGTCACTGACTGACCTCATGCTGCTGCTGCTGTGCCCTCCACACTGTGTCATTGTGCCACTCTGTGGCCTACTCCTGTTTTTGCCACCTCCAGAATGTCATTGTCCAACTGCCTGACCTCATGCTGCTGCTGTGGCTGCTGTCGTGACTTCAACTCTCTGTCATTGTGCCACTCTGTGACCTATTCATGTTTTTGCCACCTCCAGAATGTCATTGTGCCACTGTCTGACCTCATGCTGCTGCTGTGGCTGCTGCCGTAACCTCCATACTGTGTCATTGTGCAACTCTGTGGCCTATTACTGTTTTGCCACCTCCAGAATGTCATTGTGCCACTCTCTGACCTCATGCTGCTGTGGCTGCCGCCATCACCTCCACACTCTGTCACTAATGTTGCCACCTGAGCTCTCAGCTTGTTTTTTTCCAGCTTTCGCTGACATGACTTTATCAGGCAACATTCCCGCTTTAGTTTTTTGGTCAGTTTTGCCCTCTTAAGTGCCCAGGGAATTTTATAGTGAAGCGATTCTAAGAGCGGCGGCAGTCATGTGCGTGTCATACTAAAACACAACATTGTATGAAGACCAAACCAAGCTCCCTCTGCATATTTAAGCATGGCACAACGTTCGACAGCACCCTGCAGGCTCTGTGCAGCCTGGAAATAGCTGTCTTTTAACGAGATTCGTGCCGAAGTAATTCGGACCGAACCGAATTTTTGAGTAATTCGCCCATCTCTACACAGTATGCGTTTCACTTATTTAAGCTACTTTAGCAAAAATATGATTTTGTCATGGATGTTGATTACATCTATATAATTTATTTTCAGTATTCCTTTTCCATATAATAAGTGACATAGATAACATTTGTCCATTCAAATTATTTTGTAAAATGTTTTACTTTGGTATTTCTTTTTTCATATCTGATTTCTTTTCTCCTTTGACTGTGGTTACATAACTGGATATTTATTCTATGATATTTCCATTAGACATGTAACCTGATACAAGATTTGCATAGAAGGGAAACATAACCTGAGAGTTTCCATGAGAGATGTGCACAACGTGACTATAAAGGAACCAAGACAACTTGATCCTGACACAAAGCTAAG
Source organism: Phyllomedusa bahiana (assembly GCA_025379985.1). Lineage (NCBI taxonomy): Eukaryota > Metazoa > Chordata > Amphibia > Anura > Hylidae > Phyllomedusa > Phyllomedusa bahiana. Next base: position 12,760 of record JAODAL010049287.1, read on the forward strand.
AAGACCGAGGAGAAATAAGACTTCACACTAAATATTTATTTTTAAGATAAAATAACTTGTTGATAGGATGAATTTCCATCTAAAATATATATTGATGGCAGTGCTGTATACTGAGTGCTGTGCAGGGATCCTGGTAAATCTGATTATTTTGGCTGCTATCTTCCTGAAATGGAAAACTCTAATATCTCTTCAACCCTATTATAAGATCCTGAGCTGTTTGGTGATGTCTAGAGCTTTTTATTTTCTCAGCGTCTTTTTCAGTTACATTATTTTTCTTTTCTACCCCTGGATTATGCGAGACTTGGTCGCTTTGGTAACAGTAAGAATTAAGTTATTGTTCCTGTATTACACAAATTTCTGGTTTGCCACTGTCCTCTGTGTCTTTTACTGTGTGAAGATTACAAACTACAACTGGAAGGTTTTTCTTTTTTTAAAAACTAAACTCTCCACAGTCGTCCCATGGCTCCTCATGGATTCTATGATCTTTTCCCTATCTTTTAGTCTTCCGATTGGTTTTTGTGTTTCAGACTAGGAGACAAGAAATGAAACTGAAATGGAAAATGCCTCCGTACACAGTACTGTACATGTTATAAACTTTAAAAAACAGCTCCTGATCTTCCTCCTGGGATCCTCTCCACCATTTCTAATCTTCTTTGTCTCCATCTGCCTGTTAGTCCATTCTCTTTGGATGCATACTAGACGGATGAGGAGCTCTGGATCCGGTTTTCAAAGCCCCAACTTAGAGTCTCACTTCAATGTTGTAAAGAGTATGAGCCTTTTCCTCACGTTACAGATAATGTATTTTATATTTATGAATGTAACTTCATCAGGCAAAGTATTTCCTAGTAAGGTTTGGAGAGTGGTCATTTCAATTTTAACATGTTCCCCTTCGTTACTCCATTCACTATACATTATTTCTTCTAACAATGACCTGAGGAAGTCATGTATTTCCCTGTTCCACGATCTTACAAGAGGCGCCCATGACTAGAATTGTTACTAGGACAGATTTGCAGGTTGTATCTATTTTATTGCACTATGTTAACCATTTGTATATAAATATTTATATATACCTTTTTTTATTTATGCAATTTGATTAAATTTTTCCCCTAACACTATTGGGTAGAATGAATAAAATGCATCTGGCATTATCACATTTTCACATATTAAGACATAAGTACATAATCTTATATATTGGGTTTGCTAATTCCCTTAGTAGGTTTCTGCAAATGTATGTTTTTGCTCTTTATGCCTTTTGACTCATTGGGCTCTTGGGGGGATTTTTTTTTAGTTAAGGGTTCTGAAACACTCAGATGTCCTCCCATTGATGATCCCCCTCCCCTCTCACAGCAGGCAGTCTTAAAAAATATTAAGGGCTTGTTCACACGGAGGTTTAAATCCGTGTTAAATCCGCTTTTTAAATCCGTCTCTGGGACCGACAGAATGGAACCAGAGACAAATCGAAACAATTAGCAGTGACTTTATCACTGCGGGCTATGAGGAAGACGCAGCGGTGATCACATGAGAGAGCGCCGCTGCATGTTCCCCTCCTGCCTGTCGGCTCCGTGTTTGAATTAATTTTAATTAAATTAAATTAAAACTCCGTGTGAACAAGCCCTTAATGTTTTTTTAAGACTGCCTGCTGTGAGAGAGAAGGGGTATCATCATTGGGATGACAACTGAGTGTTTCAGAGCCCTTAACTCCAACATCCCACCAAGAGCCCAAGGAGTCAACAGGCATAAAGAGCAAATACATACATTTACAGAAACCAAGTCAGAGAAATAGCAAACCCAAAATATGTAGGCTTAATACTATGATTTTATCTGCACAGAACTTTTAATTTACATATAAAGCTTTTTGAGAAGGATAGTTTGATTATTGTTGATAATTATAGGTCTACTCTAAATTTTACAAATTTTTCAGTAGTTTTTTGAAAAAAAATAATATATTGATGATTAATTATATCTCATACTTGTATTATCTATTAAAAAAATGTAAAAAATTGAAGTTAAATTATATAAAGCCTTTGGGCGACATGTATGAAGGGGACTGCGCCATTTGCTTGCTGTGCTTAGAGCCAAACAAACTGTTCTATAGATGTATGAAGTGTCACAAGCCAAAACTTGGCGCAAACTGCACCAGACATAACACTGTTGAATGCGCCAAAGATGTGGGGGCGTGTCATGCCAGAGTCATATAACGTGCCAAAAATGTGCCACAGTTTGGTGCAAAACTGTTGTACAAATCTGCATCAAAGTTTCCTGACTGAGACTACTTTTGGCGTAGAACGGGACACATTTCTGAAGTGCCGTGAGACACTTACGTAAATACTATTGGATTGAACACTATTAAAAACAGAGGCAGAACTTGCAATTTGGCACCATGTTCATACATGTCACCCTTTGTTCGAGATTAGACAAAAATAAAAGGTTGCCCTGTAAGGCAGTTTCTAGAATGGTGGTAAATATGGAGATGTATACGGATCGGGCAACATTGATTTGGCAGTGATATCTTGCTGCATCATTTTATCTGCCCTTAAATCACAACAAAAAACATTGAAAAACATTACAAAATGTAGTTGACTTTCTGTGCCACTAAATCATAGTGGGAAAATTGTCAAGTTGCGCTTTGCTACATATTGTATATATTCCACGTAGATTTTTTACCTACACTTGAGAGAGTATAAAGTATGAGAAAACTCATATCTAGTTTTAACTGAGATATTCAAAGTGAACTTAAAACATTTGCAGACAGCTTGTTATAGAGCAGGAGGCACATGGGGAAAATTCAAAAGAACTTGTAATTTATTCATTTAAATTTTTGCTTATTTTGGATTAAGGAATCCAGCAGAAGGTCTTATCGGTGATATATAGTCTTTCCTGTATGGGTATGTATACAGAGATAGCTGTCAATCCCTCTCAATGAAAAGACTGCCCAATGGACTCAAAGGGCGTTATGTAGGAACGGGGCTGCGCCAGATATCTGGCATCTTTACAGCCAGATATCAGGTGCAGCCCCATTCATATATTTTTAAATCTCCTGCATGCCACTCCGGGGCACATTAGAACTGTAGCGAAGTTACATATTTGTAGCTTCGCTATGGCATTTCTGGGCACATTACAGTTGGAACAGGTAAACCACTTTCAAAGTGGTATGCCTGATCCAGAACTGTCGCCTGAGCGCTAGAATGCAACTGATTTATGACCTACTGTAGAGCGGGTTCATACATCAGGCACATTCTAGTCTATTACTAAGTGCATGAAATTTGGCGTTCACAAGCCAAATTTCATGCATGTCACCCAAAGTGTTTTTTTTCCATTATAGGCACTGATGGTGTATTGATAGGAAATTCCATCAATCCAGATAGGTGCGGGTTGCATCTCTAGGACCCTCCCCTATCTCCAGAACCAGTACCTGAATGAAGAAATGGCTGCGCTTGCACAGTCACTCTTCATTCATTTTAATAGGATTTCTGAGCGCCTCTGAATGCAACCACTTGTCTGTATTCGAAACTCCTATTAAAATGAATGAAGAGTGTACCGGCTCCAAAGTTTTGCCCTCCTACTCGTTGGGCAGGGTGTGTTACCCCATTTGGATTTTGGCATTGTGGTCTGTTTTTTATAGAAAAAGGTTGCTGCTTAAGTGGGGACCAGTGCAGGCCATCTGGTGGACTTGTTTTTCCACACTCCCGAAGGAAGTGTAATCTACTAAAGCACCCTTTAATTGAGTGCCAGGGATCTTTTTCCCCCTCAAGATTGTATGTCCCCAAATCTCCTCAGCCCATTCTTGTCCTTAAACCCTTTATTGTCAACGGACTCAGTACCTTGATAAGTGTTTACCCGCCAAACATTGTGATCTATACTCTGTTCTCTGCCAATTTATTGTTTTGAACTTGTCCATTGTTTTTAAGAACTTTGCATCTTACCTTTTGTGTGTGGAAAAAATAAATCTTCTTTGCAACTTCAATTTTTTTTGTCGCACATGATTTTACACTTCCTTTTTATGGTTTTGTCTTAATGGCCAAAAAACCCTTTAAAGGGGATTTAGTGGTTTCCCTTTATGTGATGGGCCCAGCATCCCCCTGTATAACACACCATTACAGGGAGGCCCTTCAAAAAATTGGGAAAAACCAACTCTGGATATTAACTCAGAATAGAGATTTTTGATAATTGATTTACAAGGCTTTCAAAAAATTTGCATTTAAAAAATTTAAATTTTTTAGGATTTGTTCCTATTACCCCTAGGGGGGAATAATAAAGCACTCATATCAATTTACTTTAAGGTAATCTTTGTATTATTGGGTTTGTTAATTCCCCTTGGGGGGTGAAAATTTTTCCAATCCCCAAACCCTTTTTGGGGGGTTTTTTGTTTGTAATCTGACCTGATATTGTGTTTTAAACACATTTAAAAAAAAGGGCCCGGAAGGATTTTTAAATTTCAGCTTTTGTCTCTGGGGAAAACAGAATGGCACCGGGCTATGAAAAATTTCCCTATTTCCTTGGGGGTTCCACTAACTTAAAAGCCTGTGTTTTTGGTGGTTGGTTTGGAAAAAAATTAAACTGGGTTAAAAGCCCCTTTAATATTTTTGGGCAGGCCCTTTAGAAAAAGGGGCCAAAAACCATTTTCAAGTTAATCCAAAATCCCCAAGACCCAGAGGTCAAAAGGCCTAAAGGGTGAACTTACAGGCAAGTAAGGAATAGAAACCAAAATTTTAGCTTACTTGGTAACGCCAGACCCATTTTTTAAAACTGAGAAGGGACATTGTTATAATTATGGACCACTCTATAAAATTTAGAGGAAAAAAAATAGTGATAATATTTTTATTTTAATAAAATTAAAAAATTATTAAAAAAAAACCTTATTCGACCAAATTTTGGAAGGCCATTTTGCTTCTATTAGGCCCAAACTGTCTAAAACTATTACTTGGGACCAAACATAAAATTTAATCCGGGGGGGGGGCATTAGGGGTCCCTATAAGGGCCTCCCAGTTTGGGAACTTTACAAACTATCAAACTGATGGACTATAAACTACCTTCTGAGGGCCCTTAAATACTAAAACTATGGTTGGGGCTATTAAAACAACCTTATGGGGACAAACCCTTTTAATTACAAAATACGGGCCCTTTTAAATTTTATTGGAAAAGGGATTATATATTAAATTACAAGGAAGGCTATTTACCTTAAATACAATTAAAAACTTACAATGGGGACCTTTGTACTAAAACATATGGTGGGCCCTTTTACATATTTTAAACCCGAAATTTTTTACCTAAATTGGGGAAAAATTTCCCAAAATCTATTTTACTGGGATTTGGAACTTTAAAAATCCATTTTTAAACAACCAAGGGGTGAAATTTAAATTTTTTCCTTTATATTTGGGGTTATTTGGTAAAATAGGGGACTGAATATATCCTTTTCCCTATTTTGATGGGCTTAAAACCTATAAGATGCTACTAATGGGGGAAACCCAATATCTTCATTAAGGTACGGTGGCCCTTTTATATTTTTTCTGGATGGCCCATTTAACTTTAAAATTTGAGGTACCTTTACCTTATTTTTGGGGGGGCCAATATTCAAATGGAGGACCCAAATTCACCTAGAAGCCCCGATTTTTACTCTTAAGGGGCATACTCAAATTTTAGCCTATTACAATCTAATTGGGGGCCTTATCTTACCCCCAAAGGGTTTTTTCCATTATACATATGGGGAGGTTCTTAACCAAAGGTTTGGGGGTTCATCTCTAATACCCCCTTATTTGACCTACCTAATAGGGGTCTTAGATCCTACATTAAATTTTATTTTGGAGGTTTGCCCTTTCTTATCGACTTATAAAAATTTTGAGTGGTCAACCCACCCTAAAAGGGGCCATTTTACCAAATTTTGTTATTTGTGGGGGCTGTACCCTATTATGGGAGTATTTTCCTACCTACATTGGAAAGTGTATTAAGACACTTTTGAAGTTAAGGATACAATTTCGTTGGAGGCAATATTACCTTATACCATTTTGTTCTTTAATGGGGAAGTTTTAAAGGAAAATGGGAATTGTTAGCGAGTTTTCTATGATGGAAAGTGAAAGTTAATATTTTGGTTGGTTTAAATTCTTTGTTGGGTTAATTTGTGCATAGAAGACACTTTAAACCCTTTGTATTAAATTTTGGGGTATCAAGTGGGTCTTTGGGGTATTGTGATTACAATCATGGAGGCTTCCCTTTTTTTCTGGGTAAATGATAAGAGAAAGAAAAGGGGGCAAGCAAAATTTCCCAAAAAAATTAAATTTTCTTTAGCTGTTTAAATGGGGCTAAAAATAACACTCCATGGGGGCCTTAAGGTAATCCCTGGTGGCCGGGACCCGTGGATTGGGTATGAAACTCCCAATCCCCCAAAATCGATTTTTTGCCCCAACCAAGGTTTTGTCACTTTGGTATAAAGGTTTTCATTAGCTTTGGGAAAACAAATTTTCCCCGACCTCAAGGGAATTTATTTTTTAACCCTTATACATAGTGATGTGGTTGAGGTTTGGCAAGGAAGGGTTAGATTAAAGGCAATGGGTTCTGAAGCCAGAGCCAAAAAGCCCCCCTTTCGTTCATTCCCTTACATAGACCCGATTCACATAGTTTGTTAGGCGAAGGAAAAACAGAGACATCTGGGCCAAACCGTTCAGCCTTTTGCAAAGTGTTAAAGTTTTTTGATCAGAAAGGCAAAAAACCAAAAGGGGAAAAATTGTTTTCATTTTAAAGGGAAAAAATCTTTACTCCCCTCATTCGGCCCAATCAGGACTTTTTCCTCTTGGACCAAAACCCTCTAAAATCTAGGTCCAAAATATAACTTGGGGATATTAAGCCCAAAAGCTCCCAAACTTCTTGAACTTTTATAAACCCCTGACAATTTCCTATGGAGGAGCCCCATTTACTTCCTACGTGGGGTCCCTTCCCAGTTATGGGAAACTTTTTACCTCAAACTATGGAGGGCCCCCTTGTTCTTATACAAGTCGGGGTATATAATAAACAGGGGGAGTCTTATTTTCCTTAATATATTTTCATATTATTTATCCCCCAAGGCCGTTTTTCTCTAAACCTAAATAACCAATTCTTGTAATTTTTTATTCATCCACCCAGTCCTTTTATGATTTTTGTTGCCCGCCATTGCACCTGTTCAAGCTCTGCAATGTCTTTCCTGTGCACTGGTCTCCTAAACTGTACACAATATTCCATGTGTGGTCTAACCAGTGACTTGTATAATGGGAGAATAATGTTCTCATCATGTGCATCTATGCCCCTTTTAATACAACCCATGATCCTATTAGCCTTGGCAGCTGCTGCCTGACACTGGCTGCTACACTTAAGTTCACTTTCCACCAGGATTCCCAAGTCTTTCTCCATGTTACTTTTACCTAGTGTTTTTCCATTTAACATGTAATCATGTAATGGATTGTTCCTCCCCATGTGCATAACCTTGCATTTATCTGTGTTAAGTAGTGTTGAGCGATTACGTTGGCCATCGACATCGGTCGATAGTCGATAGTCGACCATCATCGACAAGATAGTCGATGGTCGATGGTAGATTATGACTGATGACCATTAAAGTCTATGGGAGAGCAACAACACCTTCATTCTTACACCCAACAGGGCTGGAGAAGCTGGAATTAACATCCACAACAGTCAAATGGATACGTGCTACATCTTAGGCAACACGCTTAGGTTATAAAAGCCACAGAAAAAAAATCACACACCCTTCACTAGCCCGGTCTTGCACCACAGCATGAGCCTTAAACCTGCATGACCCACAAATTAAAAAGTGCCAGAAGGCAGTATGATTTGAACCATCATTTTACTTGAACTGGACATTGAATATCCCTGTCCTGGAACGCAGCATGAGCCCCAAACCTGCATGACCCCAGATTAAAAAGTGCCGGAAAAAGGAGTCTTTCAACCACCATTTTAGTTTCACTGGACATTGACTATACCTGTCCGGGCCACAGCATGAGCCCCAAACCTGCTGGACCCCCAGATTAAAAAGTGCGGAAAAAGGAGTCTTTAACCACCATTTTAGTTGAACTGGACATTGACTAAAACCTGCCCTGGGCAACAGCATGAGCCCCAAACCTACATGACCCCAGATTAAAAAAGTGCCGGAAAAAGGAGTCTTTCAACCACCATTTAGTTTTCACTGGACATATACTGTCCCTGTCTGGGTAGCGCTTGCCCCTCCGTATGAGTGGGACCAATTGAGCTTCACTTGGAAATACTGGTGGTTAACGCTCCTGTTACACCCAGGTGCCCTTTTTCTTGGCACTCTTTTTCTCATTTTACTCAACGTGCTGGAGGAAATTGTCTCTGTACTTTGTTCTCTGTCCGTGCTCCATACTCCCATGTCCTCGGGAATAACCTACATCTGGTCAAGTTTTCCTGTACTTCCCTTGTACAATTCAGAGGAATTTTTTTACCAGCTATTTTGTACATGCAATTTTTTTAAGTAGTTTAAATTTTCAAAAAAAACACATTTTTAAAATAGGATGGAATCCCACCATGTCTTTTTTTTCTCTTTTTTAATTGTATTAAATGGGTTGTCTCAATACAGGGATTGCTAGCTATGTTAAAGATCTTGAAAAAAACAAGTCATTTTGCAATATGTGCCCAATTAACATTGTCCTACCTATTCCTGTTTCTGACAGCACCATTACCCTTGAGCCACTTTTGACAATTGTGAATAAAAAAATTCTGTTAGAAACAACATTTTTTTTTATAATAGGACCTGTAGTATAGCTGCCTTTCACAGCAAAATGCCCCCAAAAATTCAAAGCATGACCCTTGAGCCACTTTGGACATTGTGAAGAACAAATTTGTTAGAAACAACATTTTTTTATTAGGACCTTTATAGCTGCATGTCCAGCAAAACCCCCCAATTAAAGCAGACCCTTGAGCCCTTGGACAATTGTGAAAACAAATGTCTGTTATAAAAAACATTTTTTTTATAATAGAACCTGTCGTATAGCTGCATGACACAGAAAAATGCCCCCAAAATTTCAAAGCATGACCCTTTAGCCACTTTGGAAAATTGTGAAGAACAAATGTCTGTTAGAAACAATTTTTTTTTTTAATAGGACCTGTAGTATAGCTGTATGTCACAGCAAAATTCCCCCAAAAATTCAAAACAAGACCCATGAGCCACTTTGGACAATTGTGAAGAACAAATGTCTGTTAGAAACAACAATTTTTATAATAGGACCTGTAGTATAGCTGCATGTCATAGCAAAATGCCCCGAAAAATTCAAAGCATGACCCTTGTTTCCACTTTGGACAATTGTGAAGAACAAATGTATGTTAGAAACACTTTTTTTTATAATGGGGACCTGTAGTATTGCTGCATTTCAAAGCAGCATGCCCCAAAAAATTATAAAAATGACTTCTCAGGCCACTGCTAAAAATTGTGAGGGAGAAATGCCACTTAGAAGCCACATTTCTTTTCCCAAAGGACCAAGATTATTGCTGTATATCACAGCAACATGACCCCAAAAAAATTATAAAATGACTTCTCACCACTATTAAAATTTTGAGGGGAGAAATGCCACTTAAAAGCCACTTTTTCTGGTCCAAAGGACCATGATTATTGCTGTATCTCACAGCAACATGACCCCAAAAAATTATAAATATGACTTCTCAGCCACTATTAAAAATTGTGAGGGAGAAATGCCATTTAAAAAAGCCAATTTCTGTTCCAAAGACCATAATTATAGCTGTATCTCAAATCAACATGACCTAAAAAACATTGACAATGCGAAAACTTTTTTAAAGATAAAGGGGAGTAAATGGAATACGGTGTTGTCATGAAACCTTGCTGTCTTTTACAGTCTCCTCACAGAAAAAACCAGCAAAATGAACTGTTGGGAAAAGAGAATAAAAATTGCGTAAGAAATGATCATTTTTAAAATAAGTTTTCAAGAGGACCATTTCTGTTGATGAGGAATGTGAAGTAACTGGCAACTAATCGGTGACCTGGCAATTGGGGCCACAACATCATCAGAGATTTCCATGCCTGATTCATCTTGATTTAAAGTCAAACGAAACCACATTATCCCATGGAAAGCCAGATGCGTTTGACTGTAATGAATCCTACGGCTGTGCTAAAGCACCGCACAGATATGACGCTGGCTGCTGGGCAGGGACAACACCTCTAAAGGCATGGCGAGCAAGCTCGGGCCATCGTCCATTTTGGATACCAGAAGTCTATTGGGTCCGGAACACATCCAAAAACATCGGTGTTGAGACGCAGATAAATCGTGCCCATGATCTTAAGCTGGTCTCTGTGTGTTATGGATGTTGTGCCCTGCATTGCATGCGTTGGTGAGGTGGTAAATAAAGATTGCCCCGAGGTCAACCATTAGGCTTCTGACAGCTTGCCTGCTGCTGCTGGTGGCGCTATGGCTGCTTGGGGACTCAACTGCTGTCACGTCGCTGATGTTTTTTTCCACCATGACATTTGGGGAACGTGAAGCAGACGCAACAGATGTCTCCAGTTGATCAATCAGCAAGGTCTCCATTTCCTGTATTTTACTCTCTATTTGGGTGGGTGGAAGGAAAGTGCTGAGTTTTGTTTTGTACCGGGGATCCAGGAGGGTGGCCACCCCGTAACTGTTGTTCATTTTGATTTGGGCCTTAAAGCGAGGATCATGTTGGAGGAAATGGAGCATCCAAGCACTCATGTGAGAGATGGAGCCTTGAAATTTCCCATGCCCCTGGGTCAGGGTACTAGCAAACTTATCTTCCTCATCTTCCGCCTCCCCCCTCAAATTTCGCGCCCCAAACCTCTTTCCAAGGCAGGACGTCGGTAACGTCGGTATCTAGGAATACCTCCTCCTCCGCTGCCTCCGGCAAAGCTTCAACACAGCCCTGACTTGCCTGAGATGATGCACCCTGAGAGCTGATACGCCACATTGCACTAGCTCTGGACCCCGAACCACTGCCTAATGAAGACCGATGAAATTGTGAAACTGTCGGGCCTTTTGGATTTGACGGAGAGGAAAGGCTCTGTGTCCGCATCTGTGTCCGTCTCCTTTCCCCCGCGCTGGCGGGACCCGTTGTTTCAGAGTGTCCAACGATCGTTCCAGAACTAAGATCACCACAATGCTCATGCTGACAAGGGCATTGTCCACACTGACCATTTTGGTGGCTTATTCAAAAATGGCAAGGATGGTGCAGAGCTCTTTCACCTGCCTCCACTCTCTGTGGCACCGCTGCTTGTCAGGCCATGTGTCACTTCGTACTGCGTAATGGCATTGCGCTGCTGCCACAATCGCTGGAGCATGTGGAGGGTGGAATTCCAGCGTGTTGCCACGTCAACAATGAGACTGTTTGGGTGGGGAGGCCGAGCTGACGCTGCAACGCAGCCAGCGGGATGAAGCAGGGTTGCGAACGGCGGAAGTGCGAACTTAGACTTCGAGCCTTCCTCAGCAGGGCAGTCCAGACCCGGGTAGCTCTTTAGAAATTCTAGACGACAAGGTTCATGACTTGTGCCAGGCAAGGGATGTGCTCCAGCCTACCGATCTTAAGGGCGGCCAGCAGATTTCGCCCGTTATCGCACACCACCTTGCCTGGTACAAGGTTCTTGTCACCCAGCCAGCGGTCGGTCTCGTTGCGGAGAGCCGTCCACAGCTCCTGACCTGTGTGTGGACGGTCTCCAAGACAGATTAATTTCAACTCTGCCTGGTTTCTCTGGGCACGTGGTGCAACCAGAGGACCTTGGGGGAAAGAACCCTGCATCCCTGCGGTTTTGAAGAGCGTGCGCCCAGCCTGAGAGCCACCGTTACCCCCAGAGACATCCACCCAGCTCACCCAGTGAGCTGTCACAGAGATATAGCAGCCTTGGCCGTGCTTACTAGTGCATGTGTCAGTGGTCAGATGGACTTTTCCGGCCTCAGATGCAGACAACGTGCTTGAAAATTTTTGATGACACGTGGCTGGCCCGGTGACGGGGCGGCTTTCTGACAAAAAAATGCCTGCTCGGCACCTGGTATTGGGGGCAGGCAAGGGCCACGATGTGGCGGAACCCATCTGTGTCCACCAGACGGAAAGGCAACATTTCCAAGGCCAAAAGCCTGGCAATGCCGACATTCAGGCTTTTGGCTTTGGGATGGTTTGGGTTAAAGTGTTTCTTCTGCTCCCAAACCTGGAAGACAGAAGGCTGGCTGCTAGACTGGCCGCTGTACGGCATTAAGGTCGTCAAACTGGCGGAAGGAGAAGGGGTAGGTGGGTCTCTGGTGGTGCTGGTGGTACTTGGGCGACGGTGGAGGCTGAAGTGGAGGCTGATCCCTGATCATGACTCTGAGGGGACATGGGCAGTGAGGAACGCTTGGTGGTGGCGGAGGAGGAGGAGGCGGAGACAAAGGGTGTGGGCAGTGGTTGGGGGCCCGGCGTCGGTCTGGCCTTTTTTGGCCAAGTGTTGCCTCCATTTCAACTCATGCATTCGCTGCATGTGACTAGACATGTTGGTGGTGGTTAACCACTTAAGTTTCTTGCCCCTACTTATGCGTTTACGGCCAAAAGGTGGCATATGACAATCGCTGGGTGAATCAGAGGCTTGCTCAAAGAAGGCCCCGGCTTGAGAGGTCCTGGGGCCTTTTTTACGGCGATAAGCGAGGAGTGGGGTTTGCGCTGACCCTGGCTGGCGGAATCATATCAGCGGACTTCTGCGACCGCCCTCTCCCTTTTTGAGGCGGAACCGTACTGACACTACCCCCTCGTTTTTCCTCCGCATCCAGTGATGAAGCGCTCGCAAGCAAATTGTGCTGAAAAGACCACATTAGATCCGCAATGTCGTCATCATCATCATCAACACAGGTGACATCGTCGTCCTGACATTCTGCATCCAGGAGCTGCGGGCTACAAGCAAGAGGGACTGCAAGGCGTTGCCCCACCCGCCCCGGGGTTTTTTCCGATTGACCGGCTTCTTCTCCTCCTCTGAGGTAAACAGTAAACTGGGCGTCAGAGCAGAGAAAATCATCCTCTTTGGCCTCTTGATCTTTTAACATGCCTTCTGACCCCAAACCCATTTTGTCATCAAAGAGGTCTTCAGAAAATGGATTATCCACAGTGGTGGGTACACGAGTTTACATTTGGGCTGCTTTATGTTGGACGGATGCTGGTGATGCTGATGACGACATTTGTGGCCGTGATGGGAGACGAGGGAGGTAAGACTGCTGGATGCAGGTTGCAATTTAAACCACTGAAGGACAGATTGGCGAGTGTTTGTTTTCTGAGATTCACAGGGCCCCTGACCCATAGATGAAAAGGCCCCGACGGGCCTTGCAACTGACGGGTCCCCCGGGGGTGCGTGTTGTCCCCCAAACACCCGGGAAAGGAAAAGGGCACCCCCCCCTTTTTCTGTAAAACCCCTTCCTCCTGTTTACCCCCCTCTTTTTCTCGCTTACCACCCCGAATTTCACTCCATGTTTTAGAAAAAAAAAAATTTGAGAAAAAATGGAAAAAGTTTGGAGTCTTTTATTTAAAAAACAGCAAATACAGCTCTTCTCAAATCCCTCCAAAACAAAAAAAAATTGCTGATTTCAAATTTAATGCAAAAATAGATTTTTATCAAAAAAAGCTGGCCCGCCCAAAGTTTAAAAATCACGTACTTTAATGTATTTCGGATTAAAAAAAAAAAGGGATTTTTTGGACCTTTTCAATTTTACCTTTGGGGGTAACTTTCACAATTTCTGGAAAACAAATTTAACTGCAGGTGGCCCCTATCAACAAATCCCGGACGGGAAAAAAATGCAAAAAAAACGTTCTGTAATGTAAATTTGGATAATAAAAGGTATTTTTTTTGGGAACCCATTTTAATTTACCTGTGGTAAAATACCAAAAAATTGGGTTTTATTAAATTTAACTGCAAGGTGGCTCTATCAACAAATCTGGACTGGGCAAAAAATGCATAAAAACACTATCTGTAATGTTAAATTTGGTAATACAAGGGAAAATTTTTTTTTTACCTTTCAATTTACCGTGGTGAAATACAATTTTGGGGTTTTTTCAATTTAAGTGGGAAAGGGGGCCTCAAAAAGAAACCAAAACTTTTTAGTGGGGGCCAAAAATCAAAAAAAAAATATTTATAAAGTATCGGATAATAAAAGGTATTTTTTGGCAATATCAATTAAACCCGTGGTTACTAAAAAATTGCAATATTCACATTTAAGTGAAAAGGGGCCCCAAAAGAAAAAAAAAGCTGTAGTGTGCCAAAAATAAAAAAACCGTATTGTAATGTATTCGGATTTAATTTTAAAGGTATTTTTTGGGGACCCCATCAATTCACCTGTGGTAACTACACAATTTCTGGATTTTAAATTTAAAAATGCAAGGTGGCAAAAAAACAACAAATTGGAAATGGGGGAAAAGGGGCCCAAAAAAAAACCCTTTTCTGAAAAGTTTCGGAAAATAAAAGGTATTTTTTTTTTTGGGACCAATCAATTACCTGTGGCGACTCGAAAAAAAAAAAGCTGTATTCAAAATTTTAAATGCAAAAAATTTGTTGTCAACAAAGCTGGCCTCGCCAAATTTAAAAAAAAAACGTATTATAAAAGGGGTTTTTGGTTTAAAACAAGGTATTTTTTTTGGGACCCCTTTTTAAATTTCCCCGTGGTGAAATTTCAAAATTGCTGTATTCCATTTAAGTGAAGGTGCCTCAAAAAAAAAAAGGTTTTGTGCCCAAAGTAAAAAAAAAACATTTTCGGTTTTTTTTTTTTTTTTTTTAATTTTTTTTTTTTTTCAAAATTTTTAAAAAGGTATTTTTTGGGAACCAAACAATTCACCGTGGTAACTAACAATTTCGGATTTAAATTTAACTGCAAGGTGGCTCATTCAAAAAAGCTGGCCTGCGCCAAAATGAAAAAAAAAAAAGTAAATTTTTTTTATTCGGATAATAAAAGGGAATTTTTTTGGCCCCCTTTTCCCAAATTTACCTTGGTGACTACAAAATTGGGTGCATTCACATTTAAGTGCAAGGTGCCTCAATGAAAAACAAACTGTATTTCGCCAAAGTGAAAAAAAACACTTTTCTGGGAAAATTTTTTTGGATAATACAAGGTTTTTTGGCCCCCTCAACCTTGCTGAATACAAAAATTTCTGGGTTTTAATTTAAAATTTCAAGGTGGATTTTAAAACAACAAAGGGGAATGGGCCCAAAAATTTAAAAAAAAAAAAACACCTATTCCCGAAATGTTTTACTGATATTTAAAGTGGAGTTTTTGCACCTTTAAAAAAGAGACCGGGAGTTTTAAACCCAAAAAAATTTGTATCCTTTAAAATAAGTTCAGGGGCCCAAAAACCAGGGAAAAATTTCAAAAGAAAAATGTAAAAAATAAAGCAAATTTCAGTGCAATGTCTACACAAAATCTTTTGGTTTAAAAATTTATCCATTTTTTTAAAAGATGTCTGGTTCGCCTGCGGGGGGCCCCCCCCCCCGCTTCCCCCCCTGGGCTTTACCCGCAGCAGATTTTCCCCTTTTTAAAAATTTTCTACCCCAACTACAAAAAAATTTTTTTCCCCCTCTCTG